>OY757916.1:82733457-82868457 GCA_963585895.1 Sepioteuthis lessoniana | reverse complement strand
CTAGGTATTTGTCCAGCTTTTTGCTTTCTTTCACTTTTACTCTGTGGTCTTCTGGTTCAGCAAAATTCACTTTATGACATCCTTTATTTTGTTGTTAATTAAAACTAGGTTTAGTTTTCTGGCCTGGATTGAGCAATTGGTTAGTATTTCAGAGTGACAGAGAATTTTATGCATTTCATTTTCAAGGACAGATTCTGTTCTGTGTACATATCATTATTATTCTCAATGATGATGATGATAACAATAATTGTGAAGAAAATGTAAAAAAGAATTTACATTTTCTGAAGTGATATTCATAGAATATATCAAAAAAGTGATAAAATGTTTTGTTTTGCTTAGTAATAAAAGAACTAAGTTTCTGATGATCCCTTATTAAAGAAGCTCAAATATTTTCTTATTAAGCAACATGCAGAACAAGTTGAATTGACAATGTTCAAGCAGTAGATCTACCATACCTTTTTTTTTTATTACATAGAAGCCATAATACAACTTAAAATCTTGATTTCTCATTCCTTCTGCATTCTTTCTTTGCATCTGAAAATGTAGACAACAGGTTCCTACAAAATTGTAGCTTATATCCTAGTCATTGTGCAATACATGCTATAACTGTAGCAGGTGCACAATTGATGATGGAGTAACTTATTAGTATTAACAGGATAAAAAATTTATATTATAATCATAAATAGTTGCATGTAAATATTTTTAGAAAAAAAGATAAAAAGTGAAGTGTCAAGAGTTGAGAAGAAAACAAGACAGGATTGACACATAATTAGAATAAAAGAAACAGTGAAATGATTATGATGTTACCGTTTTCATATTATTTTCCTGTCTATATTAGCTTTTTCTATTTTATACAAAATGGCGTTGAAAAATTGAGGGTCTACCAAAGAAGAGAATTAACTTTTTCTAAATTCTTACTGATTTTTAAAAAAATTTCAAGAGTGAAAGAAACCTGAGAAACAATATGCCAAGTGTGTTAAATGGCAGGATGAATATATAAAATTGCATGGCTCTAGGCCATTCCCTTCTAGATCTGGCAGAGAACATTTTAGAGTCCCTTAATATTGTTTTAAAACAATATCATGTTAAAATCCTTACAGAATTTTCAGCAAGCAATAAATAGATAAAAATAAATATAAAAAATAGGCTTTGTCTGTACATCCATCAAAACCTACTTAGGTTGGATTGATGTGGTTAGGTTTCTTTGTTTTAATGGCATATCAATTTTCATGAGTGATTTAATCCCAAAGCCATCATTACAGAAGAACAGTAGAGGTATTATTTAATCTATTGCTAGGGAGATAAGGTGGTTCATACCTTTTCCAAGAGTATTAGTCTGAAAATGAACCTAATTGCAGGAAAGGAATTTGAATTCCCTTACTATGATTTTGAAGTCTACCATGTTAGCCATTACACCACAGGGACACCCTCCAACTCGATTAAAAACATAAAAATTTCTAAAAGAATTTCAGTTGGAATTTCAAAGATGAGGAATTATGATAGTGCATTGATTTATCCAAACAATTGTTTTCATCTAGCTAATTAGAGTCACAACTTTTTTATATATTATATTCCTTGGACATCATCAGGAGAATGAATAATTCAATAACATAGTTAGAATTTCAAACTGAACCATTTATTCTATCCACAAAGGTAGACTGTTCCTATTCTACTGTTCTTGCTTTAGTATATTTTGCATCAGTTAATTATTCAATTAATTCATGCTTATCATACTGCTACTATTTCTTCCATTGCATACACCTGCCTAATCCAGGGATTGAACTCACAACCACTAAGTGCAACATTAAACCAGAGCTTATAACCACTAAAAATTAGGAAAGAGTGAACATGAGGTTTAATAGACCAAAATCACACCAACCAATTTTTCTACTGGACAGGAGCCTAATATCATAGTTGTAATATAGTGACTAAAAAAATTGAAAATCAGCACAATAGTTAAAAAAAATTAGTGTAATAATGATTCCAAGTTGAAACTGTGGAAATTTCAGGATCTAATTAGAAACAATCATCAAGAATTAAAGATTGGCTTCTGGTGTTTTATATCATATCAACCTTGTGGGTTATTTAATATTAAATTATATATATATATATATATATATATATATATATATATATATATATATACACACACACACATACATACATACATAATTTGTAAGCAAATAATTAGTAGGCAACATTATTTTTAAACAATTTAGAGCTCATTTGTTAGCACACAGTTAAATGGTTTCATGTATTGCTATCTAACAGTGATAGTTCTATTTAAACACAGTTAAATGGTTTCAAGTATCATTATTTAATACTAATAATTCTATTTGATATTAATTTTATTTGCATACAGTTAAAATATTTCAAGAATTGATATCTAACATTAATATTTCTATTTGCATACAGTTAAATGATTTCAAGTACTGCTATTCAAAACTAATAATTCTATTCAATAATAAAAATCTCAAGTCAAAGACTGAATAATTCTAGTTGAACCATTGATGGGACCTTCAAAGGTACTAACACTCAGAGTCAGAGTGGACCTGGGAGTATGGGCAATCAAGAAGTACCCAACATTACCCAAAGCTCCAGGACTGGTTTCATCCTATCAGATGGTTTAGAGTCAAATCCAGGACACTCATTGAGAGAGGAGAGGGTCTTAACCCTCTGCAGAGGCCCAGTCAATATATTCTATAGCTCCAGGTAGTTAAGTATGACATTTTAATAGTTTATTTATAAATTACATATATATCCAAATGATATATACAGTACTTATTTACAGTATCATTGATAAATGAATATACTATTACCAATTTTTTTTAAATTGATAAAAGTGTAATTATTTATGAATGATACAGTGCATATTTACAATACAACAAAATGAATACAATTATCAAACAGAAATGAAACAACAAAAAAGAATATTTTACTCATGTATAATTTGGTGAAAGGCATTTACCACAATAAATGATGTGCTCAAAGCAAAACTGGATAATTTCCTCAATAGCATCATTTTGCTTGTGTTGCTATATGCAAACAAAACATGGCTACCATGAAGAAGAAAGAACAGAGACTGGTTATGACACCGAGGGTGATGGAAAGATCCATGCTGGGAATATTGTTGCTTTTTCACGTCTGAAGTGAGGTAATTTGGGAGTAGAATAGAGTGAAGAGAAGGATGTGATTGCAAAGTACCAAAAGCAGAACTTCAGCTAGAACGGATACGTCACAAGGTTCACAAACAACAGGTGGACCCATGCAGTTGAGGAGTGTTATCTGAGAAAGACTGAAAACAACCACTCAGAAGACCTCCATGATGATGGGAACATGAAATTGTCAAGAGATTTTGGATAATATGGAGAAGGGGAAGATCAAAAAAGAATGAAAGCACATTGTGACCATCAATGTGGAAAATATCAGACAACTCAGGAAATAAGAGAAAAACTTTTTTGATACATAATATTTAACATAAAAACTAATTCTTCTTTTAGTTCCCAAACTATTTTATTGTTAAAATGCACAACTTTCATTTCAACATTATATTCATTTTCTATCATAATAAAACTACTATATTATTATATTATAATATATCAAACTATTGAATTATCATAGCTAATTAGATAATATTTTTCATTTACCCATCACCATTAAAATGTTCTAAATTGGAAAATAAAGCAATATCCAGTGAAATTTGCAAGTGAATGACAATTTTGTGAAGTAGACATTCAGGCTGGAGATGATTTTTTACAATTATTTATATTCTTGATACAACTGAAATAAAAATCCTTCACTCCTTTCAAAACAGAAGCATAGATATCATCATGGATTACTCTTACAAAAGAAATCCAAGTTCACAGGTCATCTAGTTATAGTATAAAGCCAGACTAGCTAGCCAGATCAATACAAGAATATCAATAAACAAATCACTGCTAAAACAGAATTATCTTAATGATGACTTTGAGCCAGTATGTTAGACAAAGCAAAGCTTAGTAGTTTACCACAGCAATAGAGTTGGTATTAAAAGCATAGCTAATGAAGTGATCTATTAGACATATCATCTATATGATCATCAGACCAAGTGATCTGATGATAACACAGGCAAGAAATTGACAGTCACCTACAGCCATAATCTCTGTGTCTATGCTATCCTGAGTTAGACATATAGGTTCTACTTCTTATATTGAGAACTCTTCATTCAGAAATATAGAAAACTAAATTTCATATATATGTGTGTGTGGGTGGTACATTCAATATGCTCCCAGACTTTTTTGAACAGGCATTTAAAATTGTCGTAGACTCTTGAAAATTCACTATGTTATTGCTATACATCTTATGAGATGACTGACCAATTTTTATGATTTCAGGTTCAAATGAATAACTACAGGAGAAATTGGAATACACCCTAACAAAGCCTGATTGTCACAGCTGCTGAATTTCAAAAATGCAAACTGGATATGAGGACACTTTAGAAGAACAATATGCAATAAAATTCTGTTTTAAACTTGGTTTTAAGGGAGTTCAGGAAGAGATTCATAGGGAAGAGGCCAGCACTCTTCAAATCGGGTCAGTGACATTTCCACCAGGACAATGCAACAGTCCACAACTCCATCCTTGTCACAGACTATTTGACCAAGATGGGCATCGAGACAGTTTCTCACCCTGCCTATAGTCCAGACCTTTGTCCCTGTGACTTTTGGTTATTCACTAAGCTCAGAGGCTGTCATTCTGAGATAATTGAGGAGATGAAAGAGGCTGTGATGAAGGTTATTGACACGCTCACACAAGAGGACTTCCATGGGGCCTTCCAGAAGCTGTTGGAATGGTGCAACAAGTGCATTGCAGCCAGAGGAGATTACTTCAAAGGGGACTAGAGTTTCATGTGTGTACTATTAATAAAAGTGCCCATAGGAAAAAAATCTGGAAACTTATTTAATGATCCTCATATATATTGGCCTATTGGTTAGAGTGTAGTCCAATGGCCCAGGAGACCGAGGTTCAATCCCAGGTCAAGTCATACCAAAGACTCAAAAAATGGTACTTGATGATACCTTGCTTAACACTCAGCATTATAAGGTAAGGATCAAGGTAAAGTTGAGCAATCCAGGGAAAGGAGTAGCACCCTACCCTACACCTTGGTGTAGTAGCTATTGAAAAGGAAGCCTTCAGGTCACCCTCGACTATGGCTGCCAACTTTACTTACTTTATATATATATATATATATATATCATCATCATCATGTCGCGCTGGTAGCATGGATATCCCTGACCCTCTCTCGCCACTCCTCCCTATCGTTCATCGCCCTAGGTAGGTCTTCAGGACAACATCCTGTATCCTCACATAGCTGCTGAATGTATGTTCATGCTGGTCGTCCTGCTTTTGCACGGCCATGTGTGGGGGTCCATAAGAGTACATCTCTTATGAGTTCGTCCCTGCTTCTCCAGCAGTGTCCTGGATGTCTGGTTTGTCTAACTTGAATAGTTTTCGTGATAGGAGGCAGGTGGCCGTACAGTTGGTGTCTTGTGAGGTGTTGCCACCAGGACTTGTTCAAGATAGCACGCAGCATTCTTGTGTAATTGCCGTCTAGCTTCTTCTCCAGCCGTTAAAATCTATGCTTATAATCTTCAAGAAAAAACAAACAAAAAAAGGGACAGTGAGTTTGTGAGTCATACTGTCAAAGGGAGATATTTGTACAACAATGCTGGAAAGCCACCTTTCCTTCCTCCATTTCAAGAACATCTAACATTAACTAATTATCTTCCACTTTTTTTTTAGACAAACACCCAATAGTATTTCTTTTAAAAAGATAACTTCAACCCCAACCAACTAAGCTGTTCCAACTCTTCATTTCTTGTCTACAACTACAATACCTATATAGTGTACTTGTTAGAATGTTAACTCTATAAAAGCATGACTCAAACTGACATTATTAACCCAATACATGTGCTGCTTAAATGCAACTTTCAGAGAAAGTTTTCCACTGGCTCCAATGAGGTCTGCTTTGATTTGAGGAGTGGGGTGATCTACTCTACAATAATCATCCAACCTATTTGTCACTCATGAACTTTGTAGGTGGGGCTGGTCAGTGAGGCCAAGGTTTGTAAATGGTTGTCTGGTTTGCTTGGCAGTGATACACAACATCCAATTAGACAAGGACATTATTCAGAGAGAACAGATTTTAGAATGGGTGGTAAAGAATAAGAGAGAGAAGGTGGTCAAAGAAGAAAAATTTGAAAAAAAATAAATAAATAAAATAATTTAAAAAACAGGAAAAATATAAGAAGAATAAAATGAAGTGGATAGAAAAGAAAGTAGAAAATGAAAGAAATAACATGAAAAATGGATTAGAAGAAATTTAGAAAAAGGATAAGAAAAAAAAAGATAATATAGAAAAGTGAAATGAAGAAAAAGAAATGAAAAGGAAAAGATTTTTTTTCTTAAGTAAGTAAAGCTAATTTCAAAAAGAAAAAGAAAAAAAAAAGAAACTGAGATTAGGCCAAGAATGAAAAAGTAAAAAAAAAAAAAAATTTATAAAAAACAAAAAGTTTAATTACAAAAAACATGAGGTTGAAGAAGTAAATCCAAAAAAAAGGCATTAAAAGTTAGGGAAAAAAAGAAAAAAAAAAAAAGGAAAAGGTTAAAAATAGAAAAAGAAAAGGGAGAGAAGAGAGAACAACGAACAGAGAAAAGAAGAAAAACAAGGAAAGGAAACAAAAATAAGAGGACTAAAACAAAAGAAAAGATTAGTTAATAGGAAAAGAAAATGAAAAAGAAAAGGAATGAATAAAGAAAATGAACATAGAATAGAGAAAACAAAAGATTAGAGAAAGTAAAAGAATAAGTGAAAAAGGAAGAAAATAACAAAGTAAATAATGAAAAGAAAGAAAATAAATTTAATCATAATAATGATTTCAAAATTGTACATATTTAGATAAAAATTACAGTAATAATTCCTGACTGAAAATAATGAAAAAGAATTTAGAGAGAAATTAACACAAGTCAGTTTAAATGCCTTGGCAGCCATTGGCCCCAAAAGTGAGAAATCAGTTATATTATTATTTTAGATACTAAACACATCACCCAAATATAAAAGCATTAGTTCTTTTAGCTTTGTGTTGCTTCCCTTACAAATGGTTTTAATTATAGAAAAACAGTTTTGAAAGAAATTACTATTTAAAAAAAAAAACAAGTTCTAACTCAATATTTTTACAAATGCTGTTCTGCAATTTTGACAAGGAAAGAGTTAAAAAAAAATATTAATAAAAACCCTTAAACACAAATGAATAAAGAAACATCCTTAAAATTGCACTAAGTGACAAGATGTTTTTGCAGTAATAGTAATAACAACAACAATCATCTTGGTTTTATTTATTTATTTATTTATGACTTTTCTTTTTAATTCCTCTTTGCCCAGAAACATTTTCATTAACAATAATATATTCTGATATGAATTACACTTTTAGAATACTAAAGTCGAACGAGTATTTATTTTGGAGATATGAATCTTAAAACATTTGCTAATAATAATCTTTCTTTTAAATAGCTATTCATCCTGCCAGTTCCTCAAGAGTTGCAAGGCTTGACTTTATTTGCTTTAGAAAAAAAACTGTTTTTTCCTAGTACTACACAAAATAAAACAATTATATATATATATATATATATATATATATATATATATATATATATATATATATATATATATTCCCCCTCCACTCTTTCCTTTACATTCAAATGTATTGTTTATGTTGTAAAACAAAACAGAAGTTTTTTTTTTTATAATTAGCTACAACATTTCTTTTTTGATAAGTTGTATTACATTTGATGAGGAAGTAACATAAGAACATAAGATAAGTACATATATGTGTGAGAGAGAAGAGCAAACAAAAGTTTTCATAAAGATATGCATGTGCATTTTTCTCTGTCACATAAATTGTTTTCATCATGTAATTTTCTTAAAAGATTATTTTCCCCAATTCACAAATGAGTTTTTTCATCTATGTGATAGAACACACACACACACACACACATATATATATATATATATGTGTGAGTGTGTGTGTGTGTGTGTGTCTTAGAAGCATGTGTGGCATTACAATTATCATCACTTGAAATGGACTTGACGAGTTGAGTTCAAATCCTCAACAAGGAAGTGTGTATTTCAATGCTAATACTCTAAGGAAAGGTATCATTCTGTCTCTTTTCCTTCAGCCATGGGTAAATAGTAGGATAGATTGGACTCTATAGCTTTGGTAAGGCAACCAGTTTAGGAAAAGGAAAGATTTTGAGAAGTGCTGTTCAGAGAATCTGTGACAGTGATGCACCATTCTGATTTTTGCTCATCCAAAAAAAAAAAAAGTATGGCTGAGTCCTACACAAGTCTTCATCATGATAAACAAATCACATAAATAGTTAATTTACTAAGCTTTGGTTATTATCAAATTTTATATATATATATATAAATTTGATAATGATCAAAGCTTAGTAAATGAACTATTCAGGTGATTTGTTTATCATGATGGGGCAAGACTTAAAATCAAATCCATCAGTATATGAAAAAAAGAAAATAGAAAATCAGACAGACATGTTTCACTATAGAGATAGCTTCTTCAGAATTAATTTATTATTCCACAAAAATGAAATCCACAGGTAACAAGGGAGAGAAACTGACCATAATTGTGTTTTAATCAATCTAATGAATAAGTAAGTTGGCTGACTGAAGTCAAAGGTGACCCGAAGGCTCCCTTTTCAATAGCTACTACATGATGTGTAGGGGAGGGTGTTACTCCTCTTACCCTTGATATGTACCTTATAATGTTGAGTGTTAAGTAAGGATATATCAAGTACCATTTTTTGAGTCTTTCATATAATTCAGTCTGAGATTGAAACCCTGTTTCTTGAACCATTAGCAAACACTCTAACCATTATACAAATGGGATGGAATTAATTTTTTAAGACAATGTTTGTGCTGCATCTTTACCATTATGTTTGATAGTATGGATTTATCTGACATCCTATTAAGTCAGATTTGACACAAGGTTATTTTATAGTGAGGGGAGTCATGCATGGTTATCACAAAAACAGCTTAGCCCCCTCAGCATCCCCCTTTACTACTTGGTGTCTGAGGTGCCCAGCAATAAACTCAGCCTTTCTAAGCAAGCAGTACCTCGGGTAAAGGCCCCCTGGAACTAAGAGATCAACTTAACATCACCCACCTGGTATGAATGTCAGACGGACCCTGAAGACCAGATATGATAAGTATTAAAAGAGATGTACAGATAGTTTATTCATAGAATTTGCCATCAACATGTAATTCTAACATGAACTCTTTCCCAGTGACAAAATATGAATACTTTTCCAAATTTATTTTATAGTGAAATTAATATACCTTAGTCCTAAAGATGAAAACCTTTGGGACTTCAGTTCTGAGTAAAAGATGAAACAAATAACCTGTACATTAAAGATCAGTCTACCAGACAGCACTTCCTTATATATTTGGAGGGAATAGTTGAACTATTCTCTGATGTTTGCAATTTGAACAAACTGTCTGAGACATTTTTTTGTTTAGTTCACATTAAATAAGAGACTTAGCATCAAATACTCTATCACAATAGGATATGAATTTAATATATTAAACAACCACCTTTGTATCACAAATTGTCTTGATAGAGTTGGTTTGAAATAGCTTTAAACTTGAGGAGAAAAATCTTTGGGATTTTGGTTTTACTTGCAAAAGGAATTCATATAATATATGAGGGTACTAAAGATCCACATGCATCACAATGATATTTCTTCGATGCATATGGAAAACAAAGTCAGAATATTTCTGTCTTGTGTTCAAGGCATTTTTTTAAAAATAAACTGGCCTCGCATTTAATTTTGCATGTAATATACTACGGATAGGTTCTGATAATTATAGTGTGAGGAACAAAACAGAAACTTCATTTCAGTTATTATATATAAGTATCATGAAGAACATTGCTGCTATTGATTTTCCTACTGATTTATTTTAAAGCTTTTTAAAAATCTTTCACATCACAGGCGGCACTTGAGTCCTGGTTAAATCGTGATGAACTAACAAAGATCTATACAAAAAAAAAAATATTTTTATCTTTTTAGATTATATCATGTGAAATAATATTAACTCCTATATAATTAGAAGTCTTATATGAAGTGTGTTAAGAAATATCAAGACTAAAACTGTATTTTAAATAGCAATACTTTTAACCACTTCATTCTGTGCAAACAAAGGATTAGTATTAAATAGAATTATTAGTGTTTGATAAAAATACTTGAAACCATTTAACTGTATCCAAGCAATAGCAAAACTTAATTGTGCACAAACAAATTATCTCTAATTTTTTAAAAATAAAATTACCTACAAACTATTCACTTACAAATCATATATGTATATGAATTTAACTGTGAAAACAAATGACTGATGTTAAATTTAATTGTTAGTGTTACATACCAATACTTGAAACCATTTAAATGTGAATAAACAAATGATTAATACTAAAGAGAATAATTTATGTTAAATAAGAATACTTGAAACCATTTAACTATGTGCAAACAAATTAAATAGAATTATTATTGTAGGATAGAAATACTTGAAACCATTTAACTGAGTGCAAACAAGTGAACTCTGGCTCATTTAAAAATGTAATCTACAAATTATGCATTTACAAATCATATTTAATGTATATATAAGCAGGATTTGGCATTAAATAACCTACAAGGGTTGATATGCCATAAAACCCAACCAACCTAAACATTCATTTACCCAGACAGAAATAAACAATGAATAGAATTGGAATTCAACACACTAATTCCAAGATTTCATTTGATCAAAGGACCTCTTAAGCTCTTCTTATGATATGGTAGGAAACTATGTTGTCATATTTTTTATATCCTCCATTTTCTAGAGAAGAATTTTCAGTTTAAAAAATTACAAAAAGTTGCATAGAGTTAGTTCTGGTGGCTTTGTTGTATCAGGACTAGTTTCATCATTTTTTTTTAATTAACACTGTCTCATCAAAGCCTAGATGGCAGTTTACCCATTGAGACACTATAACTTTGTGACATAAATTACTCAGCTGTGCATATGCCTTCATTTAAATTGGGAAAATCTAAAGTTCAGTCTCAATACTTTTTTTAATCACACTTTGTATACACTGATAATTTATTCCAATTTATCAAATTTAAATGTTGGCCAATGGCCATATCAAAAACATTTCTAAATATCAAGCACATATAAATTCATTTAACTTAATATTTTTAATGAAGTTTGTTCATAAATTACAACATACATTCATGATATCTATATTATATAAGATTTTTGAATGTATGTTACCAGAAAAAAATGGCACTTGGCAGCAAGACTTTTGTTAGCACAATATTATTAAAACAGAAAATAAAGCAACAACTGATTTTGTTTGTTTCTTTCTTTGTTTTAATGGTACATCAACCTTCATGGATTATTTAATGCAAACACCATCTTTGCAGGACAGAAATTGTAATATCTTACTCATAACTGAGAGGATAAGGGAGTTCTCATACTTTTCCAAAGGAGACTAGTCTAAAAGTGAACATATTAGCATGACTGAAGTCTGAACTTGTTTACTACAATGTTGCGGTTCAGCATGTTAGCCACTACGCCACAGGGACTCCCTGACAACTACTAATTCAATTTGCAACCAAATAGACAGTTTAAGGTCTGTGTTCTTACTCATCCTAATCATTATAGTTTCTCAAAAATTTAATTATAGTGTAATTTCCTATATTTATCAAAAACTAACTATAACTTTTATATATAGGATGTAACTAAACATCAAGCTTAGTTATCATCATCATCATCATGTCGTGCCGCTAGCACAGATATCCCTGACCCTCTCTCGCCACTTCTTTCTATCGTTCATCGCCTCTGGCAGGTCTTCAGGGCTACATCCCGTATCCTCACATAGCTGCTGTATGTATGTTCGAGCTGGTAGTCCTGCTTTTGCTCGGCCATATGTGGGGGTCCATAGGAGTACATCACTTATGACTTAGTAGTTGCTAAAAATGGCTTGGAAGCTAGTTTTATATTTCTATTTAAGACATCTTTCAGTCCCATAGACTATGAATCTGCACATTAATCTTAGCACTGGTCTGGGTAAGGTTGTAAGAATGCCCAGCAGTTGCCCATACTTCATGTACCCGCTCACTTCATTACAGCAAAGTCGTCCAACAGAAGAGCAAAGAGCAATACAATTTAGCATTAGTGTTGCCAAAACAAGGTTGAACACAATATCTAGCTGCCTTGGGGAATCCAGTTCCTGGTTTTGCCACTCCACCACAACTCTCTGACACTGAAAGAGATTTTGCTTCTCTGAGACTGGCTGTTCAACTAAGGTTCAATCTACTTTACATATCTAATAGGAGAAGAGATGGATTAAGCAGACAATAATAATTAATAACTTAATTTTAAAAAAGAAGTCTGATGCTCTAAACAGTTATATTTTGGTGTGCGACTTCCTAGTTTGTAAAAATTGCATTCTTTAATACCATGATTGTTTATGTTAATTATTCATGGCCTATTTTTAAGCAAAAACAGGGAAACAAATCTACATTTATTTCAGGAAGCTTACATTTCAATTCTATATCTTATTTTTCCTTACTTTTGCGATAAAAAAAAAAAAATCAAACTTTCCAATTAGTTTTTGCTTTTAAAGAACTTTTACTAGAAATGGCTCTCAACAATGCACAAAGAAAAAGTACCAATGGTAAATAGCAAATGCAATCTGCTTTTTTTTTTTTGTTTTTAGTTATTGCTCTTTTCCCTTCCTCTTTTGCTATGTCTTTCTCAAAATGATTCAAGAATTTATAGGATTTTTCATAAGAATTCCTCATTAGAATTCTTTATCAGAATTCTCAAGCTGACAACTGATAAGATAGGTGTTGATGCTGTCACTCAGTGGTGTATAGTTAATTTGGCGGGTACAGTTAGGTACTAACGGATCAGATATGATCACAGACAACTGAAAGGCAATAGTCCTGGGATGTGTGAAAATTAAGACCTCCTTTTGAATAGATTCTTTCACTCAAAGAAAACCTGTAAAAATGTCTAAGAAATATTTTGCTATAAATCACACACATACATACAGTCTAATCCAAAATTTCTTATAAAAGTAAATTTTTTCTTAAATCAAAAATAGCAGAATTTTATTACTTTCAGTGGAACATTATATAATCAACAGAGATATTATTAGGTATTATTATCTAGAGCATGAAAACACTAAAACTAAAATTGCATAAATATATATATAAAGAGTATGCTTATGTTTGGACTGCTACATATTTATATTTTGGTTACAGAATTTCAATGCAGAAGTTTGGAAATAAAAATACATTATGATATTGGTTTTGATTATATAATGTTCCACTAGAAATAATACAATTCTGATATATTTAGTTTAGATGAAAATTAACTTTTTATCAAAAATAATTGGTATAGCTATATTTATTTATGCAATACATATAAAATTTAGTTCACTCGATGATTGATTTCATGAAACAAGTTGGTTTTAGTTCTTACTATATTCTAGTACTGACATTTGGTTTATATTTTTGTTATTTTACAACTTTCATGTATTGAGTACTATTATAGTTTTTTTCTGGTTTTATTACCATTTGAGATTTTATCAAACAGTAAGTGTATTAATTTCAGTTGTGCGTGTGTGTGTATATATATATATATATATATATATATATATACACACACGGCATGAATTATATATGTTATATACATACTAATATACAAATTAGCTTGTTTTCATGTATATAAGTGCATTCAGGTTTGGTTTGGTTACTTTGTCTTAATGGCATATTAACCTTTATGGGTTATTAAATGCCAATACCATCCTTGTAGAAGGACAGCAGCCGAGGGAATAAAAGAGTTCATAACTTTCCAAAGAGTATTAGTCAGAAATTGAAAGTCATAATGGCACTGGAATTTGAGAATTCAAATTTGCATACAACAATGTTGTAGTCCAGCACATTAACCTCAATGCCATGGAAACTCCACGATGTGTATTTATATACTAACTTTATTAGATGACCTTTTCCAGGCCTAAGATTATTTTATCAACTTAAAATGAAATATTTCCTAAGTCAACTTTTTTATAAATTTGGGGGTTTTCTAACTATGCATTTTCCCTCATTACTTAACTTACCATCTATAAATAGAAGTATTCACTTTCCATCAAGAAACAATAACAAAACAAGTTAACATATATTTATCAATATACATCCAAAAAATCAGAATAATCAAATCTCAGTATCCATCTGTCTGAATACCACATTATATAGTGGCTAGTTTGCCATCATTCCACAACTTATTCAGTTCCATTCATATCTATCTATATAGACATGAGGGTAATTATAATGTGGAGGAGGATAGTAAGGGTTAGTCAAAGCCCTTTCTTTGAAAAGAAACCTGCTCTAAAAATCATGTAAACTTTAAGTGCATTGCAGAACAGACAACACCTAGAATAAACACTTCCAAGAAATAAGGTCATACACAAGAAGTCAATATTTTTAAATGGCCATTTCTGCAATGACAAAAAACAAAGAAAAAAAAAAAACAGTAGAAATAAGTGCCAATGAATCTTCAAATCAAATCACAAAAAAAGAGGATTTCTGGTTTGTTCACGAAGAATATAAACATTTATTGCAAGACAGATGAAGAAAACAGGGACAAGAAATGGTTATTTTGGCAATTGTTTGATGTCTTTGAAGAGCAACTTAAAACATATCATATTATTTTGATCTAGCTACACTTGATCATTTTCCCCCTTTTTTGTTCCAGTCATTTTCTAATGGTGCAAAAAAGTATTGTATATACACACACACATACATAGATGTGTGTGTATGTGTGCATATATATATATATATATATATATATATATATATATATATATATATATATGCATACGAATATACACATCTATGTGTGTGTTAGCAGATAAAATGCATATATAAAGGGAAATTTGGTTGAATTTTACAAACAGATTTAACACTGAAGAAGATTTTGAAAAGAGGTAAAAATTCCAAATAGTGATTTAATGAAATTTATACTCCAGCTATAGGTAAAGACAAGGCTCTTTAACCGAAGTAAGAGAACCATTCTAAGAGACCTGGAGAGGAAGAGGCTCGGCCAGGCTATTTATGCCTAGGACATTGAATAGCGGCTCCAAACCAGAATATGGGACCAGTGAAAATGCTAAGAGAATAAGACAAATGTATGAACAATAACTTTCAAAATAGTCATTAACATTTCAAATTTTACTCAGACAATAGGTCTCATTTTTCATGGTAGAACATTTTTAGGTGACTCATTCTTCAGCCAGGTGTATAAATCCATTAAAAAATGTCCCTATTTTGTCAAGAAATGTGATTTCCTCTTTTTTCTTAAAAGATTTTATACTTTCGGAATATAAAGAATCGGTCAGCTGAAATTTTCTCTTAGAAAAATTAGGAGTTCAATAATACAAACAAAATGTGGAAAAGAATAAAACAAAATTTAAAAGATTTATCTACAAGAATATCTATGTTAATTGTATATTATTTTTATGTATTAATCAATATTTCTATTGTGTATATTTTAATATATTCAAACACCAAAAAGACTATTTTCTACTTAACTTGTTAGGCACAAAACAGTATTTATTAGCATGACCCTTTTGGAAATTCACATCTTGTCTTCATTTTGTCCTCTACACACAACTGTAAGTAACACCTGTTTTCCAGCGAAACAATTGAGTTTCTGATATTCCAACAACTCAATTCTTGGCCAGCAAATTATTGTGTTAATTTGTACATGCTAGTATTGAAAATGTTTATACAGCAATGTCTATAACACTAAAAATGCATAAAATGTTCAGCTGCAAAATTATAAATATACAAGGGGTGCAGAAGTCCCCAGCTCAACAAAGAAAGATTTTACTTTTTAATTTTTATTGAGTTTAGTTTTGGTTTAGTTTTGTGGGTTTTATGGCATATCAACCTTTGTAGGTTATCTAACGCCAAATCCATTTTTATGTAAATAATCTTTTCTATTTAAAACAATTCAGTTTAGCATAAGTACACAGTTTAATTGTCAAAAACATTTATTCCAAACTATTCAAGAAGTTATATGTAACAATTCAGTTAAGTGTAAATACAATTTTAGTTTGGTTTGGTTTGTTTGGTTTTATGGCATATCAACCTCTGTAGGTTATTTAACACTAAATCCATTTTTATGTAAATAATCAGTTCTAGTGAAAACAGTTCAGTTTAGCATAAGTACACAGTTTAATTGTCAAAAACATTTCCATTTCAAAGTATTTAAGCAGTTATATGTAATAATTCAGTTAAGTGTAAATACAGTTTTAATGTCGAAAAACAGTTCAACTTGAAATAATTCAGTTAAGCATAAGCACGCAGTTTAAGTGTAAGTACGGTTTAATTGTCAAAAACGTTTCTATTTCAAGCTATTCAGTTTACTCAATTCATTTTAGCATAAGTATGCTGTTAGTTCTATTTAACCCATAGATAGGGCCCTATCAGGTGCTACCACTCCGGGCCAGAGTGGACCTGAGAGCAATGGCAATGAAGGGGTACTCCGCATTTCCCAAAGCTCCAGATTGTTTAGTGTCATATCCAGGACACTCATTAGGGGGGGGTCTTACTCCTCTGCAGAGGTGCAGTCAGTGTATTCTACAGCCCCAACTGACTGGGCAATACACAGATTTAAATGTCAGACAGTTTTATTTCAGATAATTAGGTTCAGCATAAGTACACAGTTTAGACGTCAAAAACAGTTCTATTTCGAGCAATTCAGTTTAGCACTAGTACGCAGTTCCAATGTCAAAACAGTTCTATTTTAAATGATTCAGTTTAGCATAAATATGCAGTTTAAATGCAAAAATCAGTATAGTGAAAGAAGCACAGTTTTGTTCTATTTAACCCATAGATAGGACCCTTATCAGGTGCTACCACTCCGGGCCAGAGTGAACCTGGGAGCGATGGCAATGAAGGGGTACTCAGCATTCCCCAAAGATCCAGCATTGCTGGAACCTCACCATCAGATTGTTTAGTGTCATATACAGGACACTCATTGGGGGGGGGGTTACCCCTCTGCAGAGAAGTAGTCTGTGTATTCTACAGCCCCAGCTGACTGGGCAATTTTTATTGAATTTTTTTCTTTTTAAAGCGTTACAGAAACTTGAGAAACAATTTACCAGTTGTGTTGAACTATGGAATGAATATATGTAATAGCATTTATGTTTCATGGCTCTGGGTTTGGTTTGGTTTTATGGCATATCAACCATTGTAGGTTATTTAATGCCAAATCCTTTATACAGATATATTAAATATATGATTTCTAAACACATTTTATAGATAACATTTTTAATGAGCCTGAGCTCATTTTTTTTTCAAACAGTTAAATGATTTCACTCATTTCTAATATGAATAATTCTATTTACTATTCAACCATTTGTTTGCACACAGTTTAATGTTTTCAAGTATTGCTATGTATCACTAACAATTCAATTAAACATCAATTTGTTTATACACAGTTAAATGATCAAACAGTTCTATTCCAAACAATTCAATTTAGCATAATTATACAGTTAAATGGAAAAACAGATCTATTTCAAGCAATTCAGTTTAGCATAACTCCACAATTTAAATGAGAACAGTTCTACATGACCCATTGATAAGACCCTATCACTCCAGGACAGAGTGGACCTGGGAGTGATGACAATGAAGGAGCACTCTGCATTTCCCAAAGCTCAAGCATTATTGAAGCATCACCGTAGATTGTTTAGTCTCATATCCAGGACACTCAATGAGGGAGTCTTACCACTCTGCAGAGATGTAGTCGGTGTATTCTGCAGCCCCAGACAACTGGTCCATGGCCTTGGGTTGTCTTGGTCAGATTGAGAATTTTTCAGCATTTTCTTATATAATCAAAATATTTGCCATAGAAAATCTGCTAGAGTAATTAATATATGTAGGTACATCAATAATCAATAGCCTAATCATAAAAAACATTTACAAATAATGTTAATGTTTGATATAAAAAAATCATAAAGTTCTAATTTGTGTGATCATATTAGAACTAATAATGATTATGTTTTAGAAATAAACTTGGTATGGAGGCATTCATGGTATAAAGGTTATTGTCATAGGAAATGGACATGGTGACCAGTGTTCAAATCCTGGACAAGACTGTTTGCATTTCACATAGCACTAATACCCTTGGGAAAGGTATAAATCCAACTATTCTCCCTCCAATTATTGGTAGATTGGACTCTTTAACCTAGGTATGGCAACTAGTCTAGGAGAAGGAAAACTCTGAATTCAGACCTGTTAAACTCCACTTACGATATTGACCTTGTGTCACATTGTACTCAGGCAGAGGGGTTAGTAAATATATCAAAATAGACTTGATATAGATCCCCTTTTTGCTAGAACTAAAATAAAAAATATATCTTATTTGTATATGTAAAAAATTCATTGAAATATCAAGAATCATTAATAGGAATAATATTTCTACGGACTATAACTATTAAACTGTCAGAAAACTAATTGGGTGACTTGGGTTGGTTTAATTTGGGGGGAATTTTTTATCTATCTTTTTATTTATTTTAATTATTTTTTAAGCATAGTTTTTATTTTATTTTTTATGACAAAATCTAATAATAAGATGTGTCATATATGAAAAGTATAATTTACACTTTACTACAAGCTGAGATTTTTTACTTCGTTTTTTCATTCTATTTTTCTAGTTTCTTGTTTCCTTCTGTAATTTTGTTGGTTGGTCATTTGGGCTTTAAGGCATATCAACCTTTGTAGGTTATTTAATACCAAATCTATTTTTATACAAAAAATTAGTTCTATTTCAAACAATTCAGTTTAGCATGAGTAGACAATTTAATTGTGAAAAATATTTCTATTTCAAGCTATTCAGTTTAGTAAATCAGTTCTAATTCAAGCAATTCAGTTTAGTATAAGTATAGTTTTTGTCCACACGCAGTTAAATGTCAAAACAGTTCTATTTTGAACAATTCAGTTTAGCATAGACACACAGTTAAATGTCAAAACAGTTATATTCCAAGTAATTCAGTTTATCATAGGTACTCAGTTTAGTTCTATTTGACCCATAGGTAAGACCTTATCAGGTGCTACCACTCCAGGCCAGAGTGGGCCTGGGAGTGATGGCAATTCCCTAAAGCTCCAGCATCACTGGAACCTCACCCTCAGATTGTTTTGTGTCATATCTAGGACACTTTTTGGGTGGGAGTGGGGGGTCTTACCCCTCTGCAGAGGTGCAGTCAGTGTATTCTACAGCCCCAGCCAACTGGGCGATGTATTGTTGTTTCTTGGGGAATTGGACAGAAGAGTACAATCGAAGGTAAGAGAACTCTCTCCTTAAAAGTGCTTAAATTTTGTATCTTATTTATAGTAAATAAAGAAAAATTTTTTCTTCAAATATTTGTTTTTTTTAACAATCTCCTGTCAATGCACTTAATTCAGTGGTGAATATAAATCATATAGACTGAACATTATATAATGAAAATTTCAGATTAAAAAATTAATTTAAGAACTATATGTGAGGTTATGGACTTACTGTTCCCCCCTCACATAATTTTCAGTGCTGAGACAGTGATGATTAAAATGAAAAGGAAATCCTTCATTTAGAGCAAAAGCAGAGTCAATTATTATGGCTTTCAGACAGATTATTGAATAGTTTGTAAGACATAAATTTATCTGATTACTTTTCATCATATACAAGTAGATGGTGAAAAAAATGTACATTGACTTTTGGCCAAAAATCACACTTTGAGCACCAGTTTCCACCATATCATTGAAGTTAAAAAGTAATTAAGTAATCCAGTTTTTAAGTTGACTGATAGGTTTTACAGCATGTCAACCTCAAATGGATTATCTAAAATCAAAACCAGTTTTTTCAAGTAGTTATATGATTTCAAGTAATTAGCAACAATCATTTGTAAACAATTATAGCTTCAGATAACTATTTTTAATACTAATAATTCCATACACAATTCAAGTAACAATACCAATATGATAATAATAATTTATTTACACAATTATATGGCAACAAGTATTATCTAATATTAGTAATTTTGGCCAAATGGTTAGAGTGTTCGCCAATGGCCCAGGAGACCTGGGTTCAATCCCAGGTCATGTCATACCAAAGACTCAAAAATGGTACTTGATGCCACCTTGCTTAACACTCAGCATTATAAGGTACCAACAAGGGTAAAATGGGTCAATCCTGGGAAAGGAGTAGTACCCTCCTCTACACCTTGGTGTAGTAGCTATTAAAAAGGTAGCCTTCGGGTCACCCTCAACTACGGTCATCAACTTTAACCAACAACTAAACATAATTATATGGTTTCAAGTAACTATTTCAATTTAATAATAATCTTTTATTTGCACAGAGATACATAATATCAAGTACTCCTATTTAATACTAATAATTTTCAAGCAAGTTTATCTGGAGCTGTAGAATATACTAACTGCTTCTCTGCAGAGGAGTAAGACTCCCCAACCCCAACGAGTGTCCTGGAAATTATACTAAACAATCTGTTAGTGAGGTTCCAGTAATGCTGGAGCTTTGGGGAATGCGGAGTACCCCATAATTGTCATTTCTCCCAGGTCCACTCTGGCCCGGAGTGGTAGCTCTTGATAGGGTCCTATCTATGGGTCAAATAGAACTAAACTGTACTTATGCGAAACCTAATTGCTTGAAATAGAACTGTTTTGATATTTAAACTGCATACTTATGCTAAACTGTATTGTTTGAAATAGAACTGTTTTGACATTTAATTGTGTGTAAACAAAAACTATTCTTATAATAAACTGAATTGTTTGAGTTAGAAATGTTTCCCTTAGCTTGAAATAGAAATATTTTTGACAATTAAACTGTGTAATATACTAAACTGAATTGTTTGAAATAGAACTGTTTATTCATATAAATATGGATTTGGCATAAAATAACCTACAAAGGTCAATATGCCATAAAACCCAAACAAACAAATATTTATCTAACCCCTAGATTGATCCCTAACAGGTACTACCACTCAGGGTCAGAATAGAATTAGGGGTAACGGCAATAAAGGAGTACTTCACACTGCTCAAAGGTCTAGTCTAAGCATAGTCTAAGCCCAGCTAATAATGCTGTCAGTGCTTGAGTGACCACTTAGTAACAGCAGGTACTTTAAGCAAGCTGAGGCCTGTGAGCCAGACAAAGCAAAGCTTTATAAATCAAAAGAGACATAAACATGCATATATATATATATATATATATATATATATATATATATATATATATATATACACACACACATATACACTAATATCTCCGTATATTCTCTTATTACAGAAAAATACTCAAATGTTAAACTCTGAAGTCTCAATGCCTGCAGAATGGATCACAGTCCACTCTTAACTTCCATCAACAAAAGAAATGTCCGTCTGTTTCCTGCGCAAGAGACCAATTCCCACATCATGGGCGTTGGTATATATGTCTTTCATCTTGTCCACTTCAAGTGATCCCTAAAATGGGTGACAGATGCTGGTGGCTTCTAAATCTGGCTTCAAATGTCATACAAGTGTCTCATTCTTGAAATCAATCACATTATCATTTCTCTCTTGCTTTTTAGTAAAGCCAGGGTGGGTGCTTCCTGCTTTTCAGACATCTTCCTGCTTTGTTTCCGTCAGTCTCATCCCTGCCCTAATATTTTTTTGGGGGGGGAAGGGTAGGGGGTGTCCAAGATGAAGATTTCCAGATTTTAAAAGAGTATGCTGTTTGTCATTCCTTTTTTCATGACAGTGCCTGATGCATGTTTGTATATTTTTTTACACATTTTGTCTTGCCTTAACATTTTTACATAGTAAAAACAACTGCAGAAGAAATTCTAACCTCAACATAGAGAGGAAATGATAAATGCCAAAAAGCTATTTAATTAAATTCTTATGTCAACAAATAATTTTTGTAACATATTAAAAAACAATTATCAAATTTTTTGAGACCAAAATTAAACTTTAAAGCAAAAAGTGGATGAACATTTTTAAAACCCTCCTATCACTGGATGAACCTCCTATTTTCACAGAAACAACTTTTTAAAACCTCTTTCTTTCCTTGATTGAACCTTTTTTTTCTTTTTTTTAAAATTCTATTTTCTTTCTGAAATCAGTCCATCAATAATGTTTTTATTATCATCATTTTTGATTAAATACATAACCTCATTTTTAAAGCATGGAAGTGAGAATGAAAAAATATACTCATAAAAAGAAAATAATGTTAATTTAACATTTTAAGAATTTCCACTTTCAACATAACTCATTTTTTTTATCTTGAGTATTATCAGTTTAAAATATTCACTACCTTCTCAATTACTTTCCATATATAAGTGGAGGTGCCCGTGGTGTAATGATTATTGTCATAGGAAATGGACACGGCGACACAAGTTCAAATCCTGGACGAGACTGACTGCATTTCACATAGTACTAATACCCCTGGGAAAGGTATGAATCCAATTATTCTCCCTCCAGCTATGGGTAAATAGTAGGGCAGACTGGGTTCTTCAGCCTTGGTGAGGCAACTAGTCTAGGAGAAGGAAAACTCTGAATTCAAACCTGTTAAACTTCGCTTAAAAATTGACCTTGTGTTATATCCTGCCCGAGCGGAGGGGTTGGTAAATATATATATATATAAGTGGTTTTTTAACTTCTAGTTATTTAAGTGTTGTACAAACAGATATAATTTCTTTGTCTACTGGATCATCAATTTGTTCAATATATAATGCTTTCATTTTTTTCTGTATAAGTTAAGATAATTTTAAAGTTATTCCAGCTATTTTTTTATAAATCAATTATTCTACAACACACAAACAACATAACTAAAATAAGTTGTTACATGAACTTTGTTCCTGTCACTTTCTGGTTGACTATACACACCAATAATATCTCATTAATTATTGACCCATTAATTTATTCAGTTTCTCAATTAAAAGGAATTAATAGAGAAAAAAGAAGATAATTATCAATGTACTTGCTGAAATATTTGGTGTTGCTTGGGAAAAATTATTCAAGGTTATAAAATAAATTCTAACATATAAAAAAAAAACATAGCAAACATTATTCTGAGAGAACACAACCTTTTTTTTTTAGCCCAGTTGGCAGGAGCTGTAGAATATACTGATTGCATCTCAGCAGAGGGATAATACCAGCCCCCAACAAGTGTCCTGGATATAACACAAACAATCTGATAGTGAGGTTCCAATAAAGTTAGAGCTGTGGGGAATGTGGAGTACCCCTTCATTGCCACTGCTCCCGAGTCCAAGTAGAAGCACCTGAGAAGGACCTATCTATGGGTCAAATAGAACTGTTTGACATTTAAACTGTTTCCTAACAAATGACTTATGCTAAACTGAGTTGTTTGAAATAGAACTATTTAATCATTTAACTGTGTATAAACAAATGACTGCTGTTTAATTGAATTGTTAGTGATACATAATAATACTTTGAACCATTTGATTTTGTTGACTTATGCTAAATTTAATTTTTAGAAATAGAACTGTTTGGTCATTTAACTCTATCTTTATTTGTTAACAAATCATATATCTAATATATATGTAAAAACAGGATTTGGGATTAAATAACCCACAGTGGTTTGTACGGTATAAAACCAAACCAAAGCTTTTTATCTAATGATGCATATTGATAAACAACAGTAGCAGGTTTCCTTTTTGAGACAAGAATAAACAGGTTTCTTGGAGATCCTCTACTTGGACAAATCATTCTAAATTCATTGCTTCTTTCCATTTGGCTTTAAAGAGCAGTTTTGACCTAAGTTGACCTATGATAACCTCTAGTGACCCGAAAGGTCATCTATTCTACAAACTAATTTTCAGTCCCTCAGTCCATCCAGTTTGCTAATCATAAGCCGCTATAACTGGCTTTATTAGAACAGATATCTATACATGCGCATACACACAGGCATACATGAGTTATTTAAAAAGGTTCTAAGCCTCATCCAGAAAGAAGAATAGAAATGAATATTTTTATAGTGGCAACACACAATCACTTTTTATAAAACTAGAAAAATCTGAATTAATTTTTCTAGCTTTATAAGTGATAGTGTATTGCAACAACAAAAATATTCAGCTCTGCTATTCTTTCTAGGTGAGGCTTAGAACTTTTTGAACAGCCCTCTCATATATATATATATATATATATATATATATATATATATATATATATATATAGCACAGCATTTAAGAAAATATTCATGCCCAACAACAGAAGTACGGAAAATTCTCACCGAAAACACAACAATATTAGAACATCAAAATAACAAACAAAAACTACAGATTCTCGAAGCACAACATATTAGAAACATGCAACCCAAACTTAACAGAATTAATTTTCAAACCAGTGCTAATGTACTTAAATGTCTTTAGCTACTGACACTATTTATAGAACAAATTTAAAAGTAACTGCTACACACTGCAACGGCCCAGATGCTCTTCTTCTTACAAAGTAGTAATGTACATACAAAAGTTACATCACTTGATGATGGCCCAAAGTTGGGCAGAAAGTACTTGGGAAATAAACAATTATGGAAAATATATCAATCAATTCCCATTGAATTCTATAAAATCAATACGGCAATATGAAAGGATCAACAAGAAAATATGTAGACAGAAAATGTCTATTATATTCAATGAAATTTGTATATATATATATATATATATATATATATATATATAAACTGTTGAGCCAAAACATGAAGACCACCTGCCTAAGATGTTGGTTTTCTGTCTTACATGTGAAATAGTTCTTATGAAATCAGAAAAAGATCTCCAAAGGCTTCCGCTGGAATCTGGTACCAGGATGTTACTAGCAGGTCTTTTAACTGTTGTAAATTACACGGTGCAGTTTCTGCAAAGCAAATTTGTTGGTTTACCATATTTTATAAATTCTATATAGGATTGAGATCTGAGAAGTTTAGTGGCCAGGGCAACATAGTGTAATCTTTTTTATGTTTCAGAAACCATTACCATACAATGATGTCAGGTAGAACACATTTTTCAACTTAAAGATACCACTAGCATCATTCAAGATTATTGCCATAAAGAAGTGTAAGTTGGCGACCTTAGTCGAGAGTGACCCGAAGGCTCCTCTTATAAAAGCTACTACACTGAGGTGAAGGGATGGGCACTACTCCTTTCCCTGGATTGCTCCATTTTACCCTTAATCCATATCTTATAATGCTGAGTGTTAAGCAAGGCAGCATCAAGTACCATTTTTTGAGTCTTTGGTATGACTCGACTTGTGATTGAACCTCAGTCTTCCAAGCCATTAGTGAACACTCTAACCACTTGACCAATACTGTACTTGGTTCTAAAAAGTGTTCAGAGTAGGCAGTGATAGTACCCAGTGGTTCACAGAAGAATATTGCCCAAACATCAAACCGCCTATATTGACTTGTTTTTCGACAATACATTTAATCCTGGGGTCATCACTTACACAGGATAGTGATTCATATATACCCAACCATATACCTTCAATAGAAGAAGAGACTTAGCTGATTAGAAAACCTTCAGTTGGTACAAGGTTCATTTCTGGAGCTTTCACAGCTATTGAAGATATTTTCAGTAATATACTTTGGTTAGTATAAGCACTCTGATTAGCCAGTGGCTATGCAAGCCCATAAACAAAAAGAGAGGAGGCACTGTGTGTTGTGACACAGTCTATCCTTCACCTTGATTAAAGCAGTCTGCAGTTTGAGAAGCCGTAATTTTTTCAAGTCTTAGCCAGCAGGAAAACCTACATTCATTTCTTAAATAGGTAAATCCTGGGTGCTCAATGCATTATTAAAGGTTAGGAATTTTTCCTTCCAGGGACCAATGCTGATAGTTATTCACCCTGAACAATCTGTGCTGTTTCAGAAATGTTCTGATAATGTCTTCAGGTCTTAATAATTCAACCATCATAAAAGTTACTTATCTATGGCATTCAATAAAGGAAAATGAAGTTCTCAAAGTTGGCTTACATAATTCTGATGTTGTTACAAGAGAGTAGCTATCATTCATACTTCCTATTGCTGTTTAAAATGTTTTGACTAATCATTGTATATAGCTACACATACATAGAAAGATAACAGGTGTTATCACTATTAACTTTTTAATTTTTTAATATAATTATCAACAAATAATTTTCTCTGATTGCAATTAGCTATATTTAAGTAGATGCCAACAAACACATAATTATACACTGACCTATACATTTTCATTAGGTTGAAACCAGTGCACAATGAGAAGTGCTAAGAGCAACTCTTTGCTTCAGACATTAAAAAATATTCCCAAACAGGAAAAAAAAAGAAAAAGAACAAAAATGGTGCATTGCAATAATGTTCTCTCTTAATTGACTTGAATAAATACTTGAATTGAAACATTCAATAGTTTTGCTGAAATTTGGCATTTTTCCGTAAAAATTGGCATATAAATAAGCATTTTGCCTTTGGCATTTGGTGCATTAGGACATAGTCGAATTTCTCATAAGAGTTTCTAGAAATGTGTTTTATATATCATAAAATATGAAATATGAATCATTTAACAATTATGATTTGAAGTTGGAAATGGATTTCGGTTGTTATTTATTAAGTTTTGTTTAGTCTGGCACATTGGCCTTTAGGTTGCTTACACATTACCTTCTGCTTAGTATAATAGCATTGTTGGAAATGGGATCTGTGATCTTTCTCATGGTTGTCAGTCACACATTCAGGCATCAGGTTCTCTGGTGGTAGGAAGTGGCCACTTCATAACATATAGTATAATCTTAGATCTTTTTTCTAACGATTAAATCCTTGAAATAATAAAATAATAAGGTTTGTCAAAAGAGATTTAAATTAGAAATACAAAAATAAAAAAAGTTGAACCTAATCAAGTAAAATCTACTCTACAGGTTGATATGTTTCAACTTTTGAAGACATGTGAAGATAATTCGATCAAGAGTTTGTCTTTATTTTAATGCTAATCACTGCTCGGTTTTTAAAACAACAGTTACTTGAAGAGCTTTCCTTTTTTATTAATAAGAAGTATCCCTTAGTTTTATAAAACTGTGAGTCTGCACCTAGATCAGGATATGAACCTGAGCATTGTATGGAATACCAATAGTTTGTCCATGAAGAAAGTATCTCCTTTCTACACCATTGATGTTGTCCAAGGGAATGAGGGGGTCAATATAACATGTCACTAATGATGTTGGACTAATACCTTTGTGAAATTAATGAATTCATCTGTTCTCTCTTCAGCTAAGGCGAAGTAGCAGAGCAGATTGAGCTCTTTGATGTTGATATGGTAACCACTCTAGGAGAAGGAAATTCTGAATTCTAACAAACTGTACACTGCTTAAAAAATTGACCTTGTGTGGCATCCTTTTTATGGAGGAGGGGCTGAGTAAATATATATTTAGTGATACCTCATTTAAGTAATTAGCAAGTTCATTGCTGCTTAACTTTTATAATCAGGCAGGAACAAGTGTTTTCAGTGTGACTTGATACTTTCACGGTAATAATCATATCATAAAGCAATACTTTAATAGTGCAGTTTTCTGTGGGCATTTATGTAGTAGCTGTTACATTGAAGGATTATTTCTCCAGGAAACTACAAGATGTCATTTTTTTTTCTGAACAGTTTTATGTTTTTAAACACTACAAATGGTTTTTACTTATATACATCAAATACAAAGAGTAAGATTTTTTTAATTTTTTATAATTCTTTTTGCTTGGAATATGATTGATTGCTTTAACATCTAAGGTTATTTTTATGCTCAGGGATTAGGTAATCATGTTCATTGTACATTTATACTTTCATTTTTTGTGTAGTTGTTTAAAATTTTTTATGTTGTTGTTGTTATGATGATGGTTGCAATCCTACTGAATACAAATAATATTAAACAGATCTTTTTAACCCATAGATGGAACCCAAACATATACAACCACTCTGGTCAGAGAGGGCCTGTGAGTAATGACAATGAAAGGGTGCTTCATACTCCTCAGATCTCCAAAACTGGTGCCTCATCATCAGAAGCAGTTTAGTATCATACCCAGGATACCTTTTTTTTTTTTAAGAGGATATAATCAGCATATACTTAGCCCCACTGACAGGGCAATTGCTAGGAACAGATTACATTGAAATCTATAATAACTGTTAAACGCCATAATTTTTTGGCAAAAATTTGATTCTTAATGTATTTTAGTTGTAAGCAAAAACTCCAACCCAATTATCCAAGCACAAAATGATAAAATTCAACCAGCTGAGTTTACACAAAAATATTTGAACAATGGCCCATTTTTATCGAATTTCAATTCCATAAACAAAAACACCATAGGACTCTGTTGAAGGTTCTTATAATAAACATTTCTGCAAACTGATTGCATTTAACACTGACTTATTCCATTGGTCACTTTTTTCCCTCAATCACAAAAGGAATGGAATTTAACAAAGTTAAAATCCCTAACATTTAATCAATGTTTGTTACTTAATCTAAGTCACATATCCAATTGTATGTTGGGTTTTTTTGTGGGGGGGGATATCAAAAGAATAAAAGTTAAAAAAAAACAAATTGTCAAGATCTATTTCTAAATTTGGAGACATTTAATTGAATTCTCATTAATCCCAGCTAAAACTCACGG
Organism: Sepioteuthis lessoniana; assembly: GCA_963585895.1. Classification (NCBI taxonomy): domain Eukaryota; kingdom Metazoa; phylum Mollusca; class Cephalopoda; order Myopsida; family Loliginidae; genus Sepioteuthis; species Sepioteuthis lessoniana. The sequence continues at coordinate 82,839,701 of OY757916.1, read as the reverse complement.
TGGACATTTTTACCCATTTTCAACTCAGACTATCTTTACTGATTTTACTTGTCAGTTCTTACAAAATTTGATGCTGTTTTTGTACAGTAGATAAAAAAAAAAAAGATTTGTCAGTAAAAAAGATGCAATAACAGCAAACGACTGAAGTGAAGGAAAAAAGATGTGTCAAAAAAGGAAAAGAAAAAAAAATCAATTTCTTTGATACATAAGTTCTCTGGAGAAGTTATGTTCCTAGGATATTGTTTGAGAAATGTGTTAGCAAAAGGGGTTACTCAGGGCACACATGTCTGGGCTGCGTGGGTGGAATGGTGGTATGGGACTTAAGAGATGATAAGGGGGGGGGGAGTAGGTTAAGAAAAGGGAGAAATTCTGGTAAAAAATGGGCTGAGAAAGAAGAATGAAAAGAGAGTAAGGAATGATAAATGTAGGTATGGTAAAAGTGTAATAGACAAAAGGGGAAAGGAGTGTAAAGATAGTGTGAGGGTGGTAAAATGATTGATATATGTAATGAAAATAAGCAGATAAGAGAGAGAGAGAGAGATTATCCCTTTACATCACAAGAGAACAATGACGACTTCTTTTGCTGTTGTAATCGGGTGGCAGGTGATTGGCTGACACAAAACACACACACACATAACACCCACACACACACACACGAAAGAGAGAGAGAGAGAGAGAGAACAAAATCAAATAAAATAAAAGAACTATTTTTTTTTCCAAGCCAGTATCTAAAGCCCCTCCATTTGCAACCAATGATATGATAAACAAATGGTGAAATAAGCCAAACAAAGAATAGGTACAGTGGGGAAGAAAATGATGGAGACTTTATTATTGTTCCTTTTTTCTCCTATTGCTCACTTCTGTCCAATTTTACTTTTGTATTCTTCCCTTATTTAACTATAAAAATGAAAAGTAGATATTAATAATAGGTAATAAGATTTTAATAAAAATAATGGAAAAACTTAATTTCAATTATATTTTTACACTTTGTATGTATGTAGGTATGTATGTATGTAAGGCATTTACACATATAATATTAAAATTTTCATTATATTTCTACATAAGTATTTACCTAACCTCTCCGTAATGGGCAGGATGCAACACAGATGGCTTAAATTCAGAGTTTTCCTACTCCAAGTCTAGTTGCCATTCCATATCTAAAGAACTCAGTCTATTTTACTATTTACCCATAGCTTAGAGGAGAAGCAATGAATTCATGCCTCTCCCAAAGGCATTAGAGCATAAGGGAAACACAAATGACCTCATCTAGGGTTTGAACTTGGGTCACTGAATCTATTTCTTATCGTGATAATCATTATGCCATGCACTTCCTTCATTATATTTGTATGTAACTGTAATCTGGCCATAACAGCATATCAAAGCAATTTAATACTAATAATTCAATTTAATAATAATAATAATCCCTAATAAAAGATTGAAAAGTTCTGTTTGACCCATAGGTGGGACCCTAAAAGGTACTACTGTTCCGGGTCAGAGTGGACCTGGAAGTAATGGCAATGAAGGGGTACTCCACGCCAGAATTACAGCCCCATCATCAGATGATATAGTGTTATATCCAGGGCACTCAGTGAGAGTGTCTTATCACTCTGCAGAGATGCAATCAGTATATTCTACAGTCTCAGCCGATAGAGAGCTCAATTGGGAACATATATATTGCAATGCGCTGTTGTGTACACTTGATAAGCCAAGAGTAGTGAAGGGTCCAATAGGCTTAAGGCAGGCTTTACTTGAGCACTTATTAAACAAACAAAATTAGAGAATTTTCAAAGTACAAACCACCTAGTTTGTATGTCTGGGTTTTATGGCATATCAACCGTTGTAGGTTATTTAATGCCAAATCCATTTTTATACAAATAAAGTTCTATTTCAAACAATTAAGTTTAGCATAAGTACACAGTTTAATTGTCAAAAACATTTCTATTTCAAGCTATTCAGTTTAGTATAAGTATAATTTTTGGCAAAACAGCTCTATTTCAAACAATTCAGTCTAGCAAACAAAAACAGTTCTGTTTCAAACAATTCAGTTTAACATCTGTATGCAACTTAAATGCCAAAATAGTTCTATTTCAAGCAATTAGATTTAGCATAAGTATGCAGTTTAGTTCTATTTGACCCATAGATAGGACCCTATCAGGTGCTACCCCTCTGGACCAGAGACCTGGGAGTGATGGTAATGAAGAGATACTCTGCATTCTCCAAAGCTCAAGCATCACTGGAACCTCACCACAAGATTGTTTAGTGTCCTATCCAAGTCACTCTTTGGGGAGGGGTGCACTTTACACTTCTGCAGAGAAGCAGTCGGTGTATTCTACAGACTCAGTCAACTGGGCAACACAAACCACCTAGAAAGTAAGCAATTCATAAAAATGTGTTGAAAAGGAAGATTATCATATATAGAAATTTCAAAAAGTAAATCTTTTTTGATGTACATCAGCATAAAAGTTTCAAATAGCTCGTTTGATAAGGAGAAGCACGATTGAGTTTTCACAGTTTAAAGCTTATCAATGAATATTTGCAACAGACTTGTGTGAACAAGAGCATCAAAAGATATTTTAAAGCTGAGAACATATTTGAATATTCAGTTACATGCAAAGAATACTTAAATAGAAAACAGAAACAGTAAAGCAGGCATTTTGGACATGACTTAATAGAATTATGGAATATCCACCAAAAGAAATTATGCTATCAAAAAGCCCAACCAAAAGCAAATTACCCAGAGAGATGATGCTATTTTATATATTCCTCCCACAAGTCAACACACTAGGTACATAGTTACTCAAGTATACTTAACTCTTAAAAAAGAATTCAATAAAAATTAAAACAGTTTGGCCAGAAACTTTTCATCATCACCATATATGTACATAGATACACACCAAGGTGGGTAAATCAATAATTCTCTAGTTATCAAATGAATTTTGATCTGAAATTTTCATTCTATGATATTTGATATATGTGATTAGTCTTCACCATAGAATTAAGATCATTTAAAAAGATTATACGGAAAAATAAATATCTGTTAGTTAAAATATATGCTTATTTTTTCACCATTAGGCTATGGATAATGGGTTATTTAATGCCAAAATTTGATACAAATAATTTGAAAACAGTTATATGGTTTCAAGTATTCCTACCTAATACTAATAATTTATACACAATTTCAAGTAATTATTCAAATCTAACAATAATAATTTGTTTCTTTGCAGTTATCTGGTTTCAAGTATTCTCATCCAATACTAATAATTTTCAAACAGAACAACATAACCCATGAATAGGACTTTAAGAAGTACTACCACTCCAGGTTAAAGTGGACCTGGGAGTAATGGTAACAAAAGTATACTCTACATTTGGCAGAGATCCAGAACAGGAGCTTCATCACCAGATGTCATTTAGTGTCATGTTTAGAACACCCTTTTTCTTTTTTAGGAGAGGAGGTCTCAGCATATTGCAAGCACTACTGACAGGGCTACATTAGGTTGATGTGCATATGTATATATGCAATAACAAATACACATGCATATTCACTTGCTTACATGCTATCACATTTAATCTCACACACATATATCAAAAACCTGTAGTAGGAGATATTTACAAGCACATGATCATTTAGATAGTTCAGTTTACAATTACCAACTGTTGAAGCATTTAACGTAATAAATTATTTCCGACTAGGCGTTTCCTGCGATCATGGTTGACTGATTTTTAACTTTTTGTTGTTATTTTTTACCATTTTCGGTTTTATTTTTGCATGATTATTTCTAACTTCTTTGTTATTTTGAAATGTGTAAACAGGAAAAGGAATCGAAAGGCACAAAAACTTACACTTCTCCTTTTTATTTGCTTTGATTCTTTAGCCATCCAGAAAAGTTTAAAGCAGAAATTGTGTGCATCTTCAGAAAAGTGTCAAAGTTTTTAAAGAAATAGAAGACAAGGTTTGAAAGCACATCAGAATTACAATGTTTAAATCAATTTATTTTCAGACCAACTCTAATGATGATGAGATTAGTTTTGTTATTATGATAGTAATTGATTGGCTGATTTTTAATGGCAGGTGAACCAGTCTAGGCTTATTTCATGCCTAGAGGTGAGGGAATCAAATTCATTGAACAATTGTATTTATATTTTTTGTGCAATACTTTTTTAAAGAGCTATTTAGTTTTGTTTTTTTTGCACAATGTCCTATCAAATATGACAAAATTTTAAACAAATTAGATTAGGTAATTTTGTTTAATGGCATATCATCTCTTGATGTTTATTTAATGCCAAATCCTGTTCATACATATATATACAAATTTATGAGTGAATATTTAGTAGGTAACATAAAACAAGTTGGAGTTCATTTGTTTGCACTGAGTTTAATGATTTCAAGTATTGTTATCTAACACTAATAATTCTATTTAATATCAATCATTTGTTTGCACACAGTTGATTTGGTTTCAAGTAATTCTATTTCTCAAATATTCCTACCTAATTTGATATTAAACATTTGCACACAGTTAAATAGTTCCAAGTAAATTTTAAATAGATCTATTTGACCCATAGATGGAACCCTAACAGGTACTACCACTCCAGGTCAGAGTGAAGCTGGAAGTAATTCCAATAAAATGGTACTTCACAGTCCTCAAATCTCCAGAACTATAGCCTCACCATGATGTATTTTAGTATCATACCCTAGATACCCACTTTTTGGGGGAAATGGAAGGTCTCACCTCTTTGCAGGGGACAAAATCAGTCTATTCTGAACCTTGCCAACTGGTTGGGTCATTATAATAGTGGCATATTGATGAAGCAATGAGTACAAATAACTTCATCTAATCAAAAGAGCAGATCAGTATTATCAATGCAAGAATTGGTAATACTCATATCATTCTATAAATCAAAAAGGACTTTCCTATAAGCAAGTTTAAGAAGAGCTAAAATCCCTGAGAGATAATTCATGAGACACTCAACACATTTGATTGATAATTGTACTTGGGCTTGACATTTGATCAAATAAACAGTGTTATAAATTCAAAAAATTACAAAAAAAAACATCAGCTTGAGAAAGAGGGACATTAACTAATGCTTGCCTGTCTTATCTATTTATATTCCATGAGTAGGTTATTAAGTAGAAAGAATTGCATAGCCAATGGTTGAAGATAGAAAGAAAAACAGGGAAATTGAACACTCCATTAACACTGTTTTTTTTTTTTAAATAATACTGATTACAATATTTAAGAGAACCAGAAACATTAGTTTTAAATCTAAAGTTATAAAATAAAATAAAGAATACAAACAGAAAAAAGACATACCTCAAAAATGTACGATCAGAATGCTGAAGTCAGATATACATGAGAAAAAAAAATTACAAAATCTTACTTTAATGTTAGCCGCAAAAATTTCTGGGCCTAAAAAAATTGCCATATTCATTGCCATCATTGAAGCAAGTAAAATAGTTTAGTTTAATCTATTTTTTAAAATGATTTTTAATTCATTTTGAATTATTTTCTTTTTTACAAAAAGTTCCAATTTTTATAATTGTTAACATGTGAGATGAAATTTCAAGTATTATATCAAAATAAATTATTAAATTTTATTTTTAAGAAATATTTATTATATCAAAATATCGAAATCATTGAATCATTTTTGTATCAAATGATATTTTTTAGATTATTACTTTTTATTTAAATTACTGTTATTTTTAAATAAATAAAAAAAGAAATAAATGATATTCAAAGTTAAAAGAAAATGTCAGTTCATGTATACATGAGAATTTCTATTTTTTAGTACAAAATATTTTTTTAGTTAACAATAATGCAAGATTTTATAAGCAATTTTCTTTCCATTTAGAGCCTAGAGCTTTGATCATATCTCTGAAAGTATGAGGTGCATACAATAAGTTTCCAGACTTTTTTTGTATGGGCACTTTTATTGATAATACACACATGAAACTCTAGTCCCCTTTGAAGTAATCTCCTCTGGCTGCAATGCACTTGTTGTACCGTTCCAACAACTTCTACAAGGCCCCATAGAAGTCCTCTTGTGTGACCTTGTCAATGACCTTCGTCACAGCCTCTTTTATCACCTCAATTGTCTCATAACGACAGCCTCTGAGCTTAAGAAATAACCGAAATTCCCAAGGAGCAAGGTCTGGACAATAGGGACAGTGAGGAACTGTCTCGATTCTCATCTTGGTCAAATAGTCTGTGACAAGGATTGAGTTGTGGACTGGTGCATTATCCTGCTGGAAATGCCACTGACCCAATTTGAAGAGTGCTGGCCTCTTCCGACAGAATTTCTTCCTGAATTCCCTTAAAACCTCAACATAGTAACCCTAATCCTAACCCTTTGGCCAATCAACTCTGGTGTATTGACTTCCTTACTCCTCCCACACCTCTCATCATCCCTCATAGACTCCCTGCCTTCCTTGAATCTCTTATTCCACTCAAAAACTGATGCTCGATTCATGCAAGATGCTCCAAAAGCAGTCTGAAGCATTCCACACATTTCTGTGGCATTTTTTCCAAGTTTAAAACAGAATTTCATTGCATATCGTTCTTCTAAAGTGTCCTCACGTCCAGATTGTATTTTTGAAATTCAGCAGCTGTGACAATCAGGTTTTAGTAGGGTGTATTCCAATTACTGCTGTAGCTGTTCTTTTGAACTTGAAATCATAAAAATTGGTCAGTCATCTCATAAAATGTGTAACAATAAAATACTGAATTTTCAAGAGTCTATGACAATTTTAAATGCCTGTACAAAAAAATCTGGAAACTTATTGAATACACCACGTAATACTTTCTACCTAAAACACACAAAAGTGCAAATGGTTGGTTGGTTGGTTGTTTTGTTTTATTGTCATATCAACTCTTTTTGGATGATTTAACACCAAATTAAATTTCAAACAATTCAGTTTAGTATAAGTATAGTTTTTTGACCGGCTAATTGGCCTAGTGGGTAGAGTGTTCGCCAATGGTCCAGGAGACTTGGTTCAATCCCAGGTCATGTCATACCAAAGACTTGAAGAATGGTACTTGATGCCTCCTTGTTTAACATTCAGAAATATAAGATACGTATGAAGGGTAAAGTGGAGCAATCCAGGGAAAGGAGTAGTGCCCTCCCCTACACCTCGGTGTAGTAGCTATTGAAAGGGGAGCCTTCTGGTCGCCCTCGACTATGGTCGCCAACTTTACTTTACTATAGTTTTTTGATTGGTTGGTTGGTTGTTTGGGTTTATGGCATATCAACCTTTGTAGGTTATTTAACGCCAAATCCATTCTTATGAAAATAGTTCTATTTCAAACAATTCAGTTTAGCATAAGTACACAGTTTAAATGTAAGTACAGTTTAATTGTGAAAAACATTTCTATTTCAAGCTATTCAGTTTAGTCAAGCAGTTCTAATTCAGATAATTCAGTTTAGTATATGTACAGGTTTTGTTTGCACACAGTCAAAAATCAAAAACAGTTCCATTTCAAACAATTTCGTTTAGCATAAGCACATAGTTTTAAATGTAAGTACGGTTTAATTGTCAAAAAAAAATTCTATTTCAAGCTATTCAGTTTAGTCAAACAGTTCTAATTCAAATAATTCAGTTTAGCATAAGTATGCAGTTAGTTCTATTTAATTCATAGATAGGGCCCTATCAAGTGCTACCATTCTGGGTCAGAGTGGACCTGGGAGTAATGGCAATGAAGAGGTACTCCACATTCCCCAAAGCTCCAGTATGACTGGAACCCCACCATCAGATTGTTTAGTGTCATATCTAGGACACTGATGGGGAGGTCTTACCCCTCTGCAGAGGTGCAGTCAGTGTATTCTACAGCCCCAGCTGACTGGGCAATATAGTTTTTTGTTTACACACAGTTAAACGTCAAATCAGTTCTATTTCAAACAATTCAGTTTAGCTTAAGTATGCAGTTTTAATGTCAAAACAGTTCTATTTCAAATAATTCAGTTTAGCATAAGTACACAATTTAGTTCTATTTGACCCATAGATAGGACCCTATCAGTTGCTACCATTCAAAGACAGAGTGGACCTAAGTGCAATGGTAATAAAGGAGTATTCTACATTCCCCAAAGCTCTAGAATTACTAAAACCTCACCATCATATTGTTTAGTGTCATATCCAGAACACTCATTGGTGGGTTGGGTGTGGTCTTACCTCTTTGCAGAGAAGGAGTTGGTGTATTCTACAGCTGGAGCTGTACAATACACTGACTAGGTCAAAAGAAATTTAAAGCATTTAAGCTCCAACATAAGATGGTGAAAAAAAAAAGTCACAGTCTCAAGAAGGACATAGTGAGGGATATGAAAGAAGAAAAAAGAAACTGAAACTAACCATTAAAAACTGTCATGATGAAACTCAATAAATTAGCACTAAGTGTAAATTACATAAACCATAGACTAGATTATTAAGATGTATTAAGAATATCTCCAATTTTGACAGACCTTTATTCTAAAGTTCCTTTCATGTGTACATTTAAAGATCATCAATGATTCAGCTTTATAATTATCTTACCCCTTGTAAGTTTTTCCCACAACCTCAAACAACTGAGTTTTCACTGTAATATGAATAATAGCAGTTTTCCTTAGATCTTCATGACTCTTCTCTCTATTCTAAGCTTATTTTAGCAGTCCTAAATTATTCAGTTGATCTCCAGTTCTCCAGTCGCTTTTCTAGGGCTGCCAAGTATATTTAGTGTCATCACAACTTTCATGTTCTACAACTTTTTCAGCTCCCTGGCAAAGTCTAGGTAGTTGTCTAGTCTTTTACTTTCTTTTATTTTCACTCAGCAGTCTGCTGGAATGGAAAAATCCACTCGATAACAAATTCTTTTCTTCTTGTTTATCAAAATTAGTTCTGGTCTTCTGGTTTGGATTGGATTGGATGATCCATTAGTGTATCATAAAGTCCCAGAGAAATTTACAAGTTTCATTTTCTAGGACAGATTTTAATTAGTGTATATACTATTTGTCAGAATGGTCTCTTGCACAATGTACTCAGTGATCTACTAGAATGGCAATGTCTACAGTTGACGAGTTCTTTTCTTTTTAATAAGTAAAATTAAATCTGGTCATCAGGCTGAGATTACATGATCCATTTGTCTCTCAAAATCCCAAAGAAATTCTCCAGGATAGATTCTGGTCTGTGCATATACAATTTGTCAAAGTTTATTCTCTTCCACTATTCCCAGTAGATCAAGGTCATGCCTCTACTAGTACTTCTTCTATGCCAGTTTGCTGCATTCACTTATTATGACATTTACTTTCATCTCTCTCTCTCTACATTGCATACACTTACTATTTTCCTGAGTGTGTTCTATTCCAGATTTTACATCAAAAGTTTTACTGGCATTTTAGGTTTTTATCAATAGTGATTTAATTTCTCTCTTCACGTTCTCTCTACATAGCCATGACCAGGTCATCTCAGGTGCATTTCTAAGTTTCTCTTTTGAAGTATACATATATTTTTTCTTCCCATTTCTGTATTTTCCATTAAATAATTTCTCTTTTCTTGTTTGTCCATGTTATCTTTGTTGTTGCTGTCATTGACCTCTCTTTACTCTTTTTTTCTGTATCAATGCAATCCATAACACTACCTAATCCTCTTCTTCCTCCTTTTCTTGTAAAATAGACTGTCTACATGATATCTCAAAAATGTAAGGCCTTATATATGTCATCAATCGTCTCATTTTCTGGTTTATGTTTCTGAGCTTCTTTCTTGTCCAGTTTAAGAAAGGTCCAGAGTACCATACCAAGGAGACTGCTCGGGTATTTACTCCTTTGATTAAGTTCCTGTTTTATAGTTTCATTTCCAGTAGTTTTCTTGTCCTTTTCAGGTACTTCTTTTTGGCATTGGCCTTCATTTCTTTTTGCTTCATCATATTTGCTTCTAATATTCCTAGGTATTTGTAGCTTTCTTTTTCTTCAAACATTTTGATATTTTCCTAAGTAGATAGTTCTATTGCTTCTACAGTTTATCTTTTGCCTTTATTTATTATCATTATCAGTATCAGTATTAATATGCTTTTGTTTCAAATATTTTAAAGGTGGATACAGGTATTCTGATTCTGGCAATTTTGATGCATTATTCTAAACAGGTATTCAAAAGTGCAGAAGCTGCTTGTACAATTTAGGAAGTGAAGTGAAAGAAAACAATATCAGACCATACTACTCAAATTTGTTTTAAGCATTTGAAGGGTTATGATTTATCCCTGGAAATAAATACCAGATAATGATGACTGTGTCAATTATTTCTTTTATCACTTTGAGTATTCTGACTATTATCTTCATCTTCATTGTGAAATTCACAATGTTTCGACTTATCTGTTCTTCAGCTTTCTTTAAGTGTTTCATGTTGAACTTGGGAGTTAGGATAGTCTACCTCCATGGATTAAATAAAGGGTTCTGTCTGAAGTTCTTTGTGGCCTTCTGAGTTTGACATGAAACAGGTAAAGAAGGCCAAAAGATGCATTGGCCAAAACACTTGTGAACATAAAAATGAAGATGAAGACAAAAGTCTGAATACTCTATCAAACTTCATTTTAGAAAGCTAGTCATTTAATAAGCTTAGTTTAGTTTAGCACAAGGCCAAGAGTATGGTCACCTAGTGAGAATCAAGGTCACTAAAATGGTCTGCTAATCTAGCTTGCAAACCATTTACATTACATAAGGCACCCCTTTAAAATGCAAAATAAAGGTGAACCCAATCATTAAGACTAAAAATAAATTCACAAGAGCTAGGATCATCAAAAGATAATTTCAAAAATATACAAGAATTTTCAAGATATTCCCAAGAACTCTCAGTTGATTAAAAACAAATATTTTCATAGAGTCTAATGTAAGCAGAAAAACAGCCTTTGCAAGAGGAGAGGGTGACTTCATGGAGAGAAGAAAAGGAATTGGATTAGCTGAAATAATGAATTAAAAAAAATATGGATATCCTCAAAATAGAATTAATAGTCAATTAAGTACAACTCCTCAAAAAAAAAAAAAAAAAAAAAAAAATGCAGATCTTATTTAGAAGCAATAAGCTATTTTTATATATATTAGTTGTGAAAATAAGTTTGTTTAATTCAAAAAAAAAAGAAATGGTTTAATGTTTATACGATCCATGCTGCTTTGTGGGGTGGTGTCTCCAGGACTTGTTCAATATTGCTCGCAGCATTCTTGTGTAGTTGCCATCAAGCTTTTTTTTCAAACATTTAGTTAGCGTCCATGTAGTGCATCCATACAGTAGTATCAACACAACCGCTGCTAGGAAAAAAACGTGTTTCATTTTATCGGTCAGGTCTGACTTCCATATGACCAGTAGCCTATTGATAGCTATCCATGCCTTTGCTAGTCACGTGTTGATGTCTGTCTTGGTTGATGAGACACTGCTTCCCAGGTAGGTGAACTTGTCCACTAGTTTCAGAGAGCAACCGTTTAGTGTGGAGATGTCGCCTGTTTGATTAAAGCATGTATATTCCGTCTTGTGTGCATTGACATGGAGGCCTATGCTTGCAGCTGCTCATTCCAGACTATGTAGCAGGGTTTCAGCTTGGGCAGGTGTATTTGCCAGGAGCACTATGTCATCAGCATAGTCAGCATCCATAATTGTTTGTGTGGAGTACCTTCTGCTTCTTTCCTTTGTTAGCTTGAAACCCTTTTCTTTCATTTAATCGACAGACATTCTAAGTACTTAGTCTAGACAGATGATAAAGAGGTATGGGGCTAATGTGTCTCCTTGCAGTACACCCACAAAGCAGCAGCTGTACGCCGACTTACCACTTATCACGAAAACTATCCAAGTTAGACAAACTAGACATGCAGGATACTGCTGGAGAAGTAGGGACCCCTTCACATGGACAAGCAAAACCAGGACGACCAGCTAGAACCTCCATACAACAGTTCTGTGCCAATACAGGATGTACCCTTGAAGACCTACCGGAAGTGATGGAGAATAGAAAGGGGTGGTGAGAAAGGGTCATGGATATCTGTGTTGATGGCGCAACATGATGAAGATGTAGATCCATGGTTCATTTTCTGCACTCACAATGCTTCAACAACCACGAAGAGGTGGAAACTTCTGTGAAGAAGTTCTTTGCCACAAAGGACAAGACCTAGTATCAGCATAGGATCAAACAACAGATAGAAAACTGTCTTCAAACAGTGCAACATAAAGGCCTCTACTATGTATGTTAGGCTGCTTTTGTAGTGACTTGAAGAATAAGGTGAATGAGTTACCAAAATATTACTAACTTTGGACTCACTCCATTATCTAACTACACTACAAAAGCAGATTTGACACAAAATCAAGATGGTCCACAGTTTATGTTTCATGATTCTGAAAGAGCCACACAATTTCTTCAAGTGCAAGATTCTGATTTGGCCAGACAACAGTTCATCTTAAAATCAATGAAAAAAATACAGAGATGGTTTGCAAGGAAGGTTTTTTTTCTTAATTTGGAAGACATTATAGTCCAAGAGCTCAAATTTGCTATATCAAGTAATTTGTAATAAAGTATCTGATAAATTTCTCTATCCATGGGTTCAATATGGGGTGGATTAAAATTTAAAAATAAGTAATGGCAGTACAAAAAGATACTAATAATAACATTTTCCCAAAAACATTTAAATAGAGCAATAAAATTAATGGTAAGATTGAAAATTCAGATAACTCATTTATGAACAACAGACTGCTATATATAATGTAAATATTTAATCTTAATGTTTTAAAAAAAAACAATTTTGTAAAAGTAACTATACATGCAATTATGATCAGGTTAAATGATTTAGTAAGATTAAAACAAGGAATTAATTGAATAGTTTCACCTGACTTTAAAGTTTGTGGTGCACTATATATATACATATATATATATGGAAAGAAAATAATGGATAGTAACCCGACAATTTGTGAAGAAAAATTAACAACAAGTAATCCAAATAGAAAGTAGGGCTTTATAGAGAAACAAAGTCAGTCGACACTATAGCATTTCAGTTCTGCTGAACCATCATCAGGATTGTGAGGGATTTTATTAGTGATGTTAAGTGTAGATGGATGTATAAAAATATGTAAAAATTTGGAAAAGTTGTACAAGAAAAGTTGGCTGTTTATGACAAGAAAAATTGGTTGTTTGATCAATGAATCAGCGTTCGTTTCTTTAAAATACATCACCTGATATTAGAAACATTGTGCATAATCCACGTTCCGTTAGTTCATTGAGAGATTTTGAATCATTCCTCGTTTTCGACGAAATTCAAATCATAATTTATACATCCATCTACACTTAACATCACTAATAAAACCCCTCACAGTCCTGATGATGGTTAAGCAGAACCGAAATGCTATAGTGTCGACTGACTTTGTTTCTCTATAAAGCCCTACTTTCTATTTGGATAACTTGTTGTCAATTTTTCTTCACATATATATATTTGGCACTTATTTGAAGAATATGAATTTTTACTTGGATCACTTTTTATGGTGATAACCATTACGCCAATTGTGCTTCTCCACTTTCTCACTTTATTTATATAAATAGATATATATGATGAGAATGTAGTTTGCTATATTCATTGATAAAAAGTACTCAATATAAGTGATAGAGAATATGTAGATTTTGGTATGATGATTGCATAGGTGAGAAACTGACAGTGACCAAGTGCTGTTGACTTTGTATCTGTGCTATCCTAACTTATATATATATATATATATATATATATATATATACACACACACACACATACAAATAAGGTTTGTTCAAAAAACATCAAGAGTGAAACTATATTCACAAAGACAAAATTAAAGAATGAATGAAACATTGGCGGTGGGGTGTCCTCACAGTGTAATGGTTAAAGCGATCGTTGTAAGTGAGTTTGTACTCCAGTTGGGCTATTACATTCACTTTAGGACAAATACTCTTGGGAAAGGTATGAACCACCTTACCCTCCTATCTATGGGTTAAATAGTATCACTACTGTTCTTGTAGGAGAATGGCTTTGGCATTAAATAACATACACAGGTTGATATGCCATTAACAAAAAACAAGAAAGAAACATTGGCTTTCAACACATTTATTCCAGTGAGTTTTTCATTGGTCAAAGTACCTCTGAAATTCCTCTTTTCATATGATGTGAAACTAGCTCATATTTTTTAAAAATGTCCTCTTCCATATTCTCAAATCTTATTATTCAGATGAATTTTCAGCTTGAGAAACAAGAAAATATTGTCTGTAATTGTTCTGATAAGTATGGAGGAGACTGCAAAATACTGTATTTTGTTAAAAAGTATTGATAATTGGCAATGAATTGTCTATACAAAAGTCTAGAAGGAAATTACTTAATAAGTAATTGATACTCACCAATAAGTGAGCGGACAGACAGATGCTTCTCTTGCCATTGACATTCCACAGAGTAATTCTACATAATGGGATTTTCTTCGTTGAATGAAAGGTTTAGCCTTAATCCTTTTCTTTTTGAAAAATCATATTAGGAGAGAAAGCGTACTTCTCAACAATTATATAAGTAGTTTAGCTATGCATACATTTTCATTTGAATTTTAAAAAGTTAAAGTTTCAGTCTTGATACTTTCTGATCACACTCTCTATTTGGTAAATTTGAAATATGATTTTAAAAGTAGAAAATATTTTATAGAGAGGAAGTAAATATTTCAAAAGTTCATAGAAACCCCATATTACAAGAAATCAAAAAGAAACTCATAAACTAATATGAATGTTGGATTTTGCTTATTTTACAAAAGAACATTTTTAAAAAATGATCCTAAAGCTCAAGATTCCCACAAGAAAATAGTCTTGTTTTAAAATATACAAGACATTTCAAGTACTCAGAGTGGAAACAAAATAAACCTAATTTGAAATATTGACAAAAACTCCTATTTTTTTAAAATTTTTATAAAGTCATCATTATTAGTTTGAAATTTCAAAGGTTGATAATTATGGCAGATATTTCAATTTCATTTATCATTGTGATATGACAAGATTTAGCTGATTAAGCTACAGTTAACAATTATTATGAAGTCCAAAGAAAGAAATATATTACTCAGATTTAAGTACTCTGCCTTTTCCATTCTATCTACTCTTTCTCTCTCAATATATATATATATATATATATATATATATATATATATATACACACACACACAAGAGTTATTCCAAAAGTTCTAAGCATAACCTAGAAAAAAGAGCAACTTTTTTTGTTTTGCTAACACACTACCACTTCTTATAAAACTAGAAAAACTAATTAAGATTTTCCTAGTTTTATAAGAAGTAGTAGTATGTTACCTCAACAAAAATATTCAGCTATGCTCTTCTTTCAAAGTGAGGCTTAGAATTTTTTTTACAAACATTATATATATATATATATATATATATATATATATATATATATATATACACTTTAAAATGAACAGGTCAACAAGAGAATTCTTTGGTGAACCTATTCATTTTAAAGTATTCATTTTTTTTCTCTCAGTGGACCAACAAAAAAAAATCATATATATATATATATATATATATATATATACACATATAAGAAAAGTAAAGTTGGCGACCATCGTCGAGGGTGACCAGAAGGCTCTCTTTTCAATAGCTACTACACTGAGGTGTAGGGGAGGGTGCTACTCCTTTCCCTGGATTGCTCCACTTTACCCTTGATACATACCTTATATTGTTGAGTGTTAAGCAAAGAGGTATCAAGTACCATTTTCAAGTCTTTGGTATCATGTGACCTGGGATTGAACCCAGGTCTCCCGGACCATTGGCGAAATAGATCAAGAGAGTAAAATTATATCCACTGTGGTCAAAATCACTTAAGCAGCTGACAATCGATAAGAAATTTGTAAAACTATCATGCTAAAAGCTTCTGCTAACTGGTATTAGGCATTTTTTATAAATGATTTTAATAATTTGATTTTAATCACAGTCTGGATATAACATTATAGTGGCTCAGTCTTAGATACTGAGCTTCTACCTCACATGGTGTAATGGTTAGCAAGCTAGGTTAGCAGACCATTATAAATGAATTTAATCCTCACAAGGTGTCCCATATTCTGGACTTGTGCTAAACTAAACATATTTAAATTTAGTAAATGACTACCAGGTATGGAAACTGTAAAATGGAGAATAGGAGTCTGAGACTGATGTTGCAACAGCTGTTATGTTAACATCAAGATTGTGCTCTGTATTGAATTCAGAAAGGAAATAGCCACCCCACATACCACTATTTATGGGTGTGTATGCAACATTGCACATGCAGAGACATTTGTAGATATGCATGGAATAGTAGATGTAACAGATATCTATGCATGATACATGTGGCACAAAGTATGGTTGTATTGGTATGCATGGTAATAAATAACAGAATTTGTAAAAATTCCAAGACGGAACTTTATAATTACAGACAAGAACACCAAGTAATTTATATATCTTACAATAACATAAAAGAAAAATATCAATTCATTTACAGTTTTAACCCTTATTCTGTTGCCCCTCAGATACCCTGTACCCGAGTTCACAAAATTTGTAAAAAACTGTATACAAAACATTCAAACTTCATTCCATAATACTGATATCTCTTTAAAATTATTTCACCATTAAAAGAAAGGATTGGAATGGTCACCACATTAAGTATTAGTATCCATTGTCATAGCTAGTGTGCACTACTTCAGCAAGCCTTTGAATTTGTCCTCCCTCAACAAAAGCGTTGTATTCCTATACAGGCTTATACAGCAGACCCAAAAGAGCTTCCTCAATAAAAGTGTCCTCTGGGGTGAATTTCCAACCCAGCTACACGACAGTTAGTACCTGAAATGATCTTCAATCAAGTTGGAAATATCAGGCTTACATTGTACAACAAAATAGTGCTCAGCTTGAAATATTGGGCATAATGCTTCAAAGTGTTAAATAGTGGGATAACCATTTATCAATTTACATAAACTTCATGAAAGTGTCTAATGTCAAAGGAATTTAATTAAAAACATAATATTATTTATGAAAAATATTCTTCTACTTTCCACTTTCTCTCTCTCTCTCTCTCTTCCTAGTAACTTAAATTTCCATGAGGGTCATTCAATAAGGGCGATTTTTTGAAAAAAAGCAAAAACATTTTTCTTTCAGAATATTTTACCATAAATGCAAAACTGTTTCAAATTGATTTAAGTAAAAAAAATTTTTAATCTCATAAAGATATTTGTTTTGAGGATATTCAAAATCACAAAAAATCAAACAGAGCACCAATCTTGAAAAGAGGTCTGTCATCAAATTTTTGATGGCCAAGATAAACAAACCATGTGAAATTTGAAGAAGAATGCATGGTTTTACAGAGAAATGTGTTTTAGTCAAAAAATGTTTACAAATGAGCTAAACAATGGGTTTGCCATGACACACCTGAGCCAAAAAGACAATCCATGGAATGGAAACACACTGCTGCTCCAGTAAAGAATAATTTCTAAGCACACCATCTCTACAAAGTGGGTTATGCTGATAGTTGTAGGAGGAGATATTGTTTTGATATTTAATTTCCATTTTGTAGTGGTATATTCAATTTGTTTTTATATGTGGTTGCGTGTTCTCACATAGCGATAGGGATATTATTATTATTATTGGGTTTTTGGTTTAAGTTGGTTTTGTTGGTATTACATTGGTTGCATTGGTATTTTGTTGGTAGCATTGGTATTTCGTTGGTTGTAATCCCCTCGCTAAATGTTGATGGAAAATAAAGGTAGCGGAGAAGAACAAAGACATCGTTAGGTTTTGTATCAAGGTTTTAATGGCAGCATGAAGTAAAGGGGTTTACACTGGTATGCTGCAAGGTCTCATAGTAAGGAAAGAAGGTAGGAAGTTGTTAGAGTGTATCATCTAATTTGTTTTTAGCTAGGATCCCTTGGTCTAGAAAATATACCCAAGGGATCCATAGACAAGATGGCTCTCCTCATAATGGTTGATGCTGCTACTGCTATTCAGGAACAGACGTTAAGACGTCCATTTCCGTTGAGGATTTCTGAGCAAGAGCGAGATTCGTGGGCTTTCTTCAATTTTTGGTGCTGCTAGGGAATATGGTTCGGGCTGAATAGGACAGGTCATCCTGATTGGGTGAAAATGTTCGGCGACTCAAACAGTCAAATTAAATTACACGCCAAACAAAAAATACAAGTTTCTTTCTGCTACATAGTCTTCTGGGACATGAAAGGATTCATCCCCATTAATTACCTTGAAAAAGATGCAACTGTAAACAGTGCTATACATTGCCAACTCCTTAGACAAAATTCACTTGATTTATTGAATGACCTTCATATTTATACTTTGCATAAGGAAAAGCAAAATAAATTTCTTTGTGGTTAAACAGATACCGTGGCAAGTACATTACAATTTTTTTTTAAATTTGACCTTGTACTTTATTTGTTATAAATGAATGATAAAGAAAACATTTTTTTCCTATAGAATCTGGGTTATAATTGAAGAGAATAAGGAAGCATTGTATGAACAGCATTAGTCAATATTTTCGCGAAAAAAAAAGTTCTACAATAAAATAAGTTGTGTTGTGCTCAATGTAACTGCAATGGTACTAACAATCCATCAATAGGTTTTAGGGTAGTAAATTGAACTGTGACAACAAATACTATATTTTGGTTGTACATTATATATGATACACAACATGTATGAAGTGCCACTGCAAAGATCTGGGAATTTGACCAAGAAAAAAATTAACTTACTCTAATACAAAAAACAGCCATCCTTTTTAATGCAGTCCTCTCAGGTAAGTATCCAGTGATCTAAGAGTGTTTTTCAAATTATTCCTTGTTAAAGTCTTTGCTTTCAATTCATTCAATTCATACACACTGTTCAAAATTCTAGAAATTTTTAATAGCATACAATTTGTTGTACCCAAGGTTTTCAATATAAAGTAAGTTAGAAGGTAGGCACAAACATTATATATATATATATATATACACACATGCAAAAATAATCAAGAATTAGCACTTGACCACAACATATTCCAAGGCACAATCCTCAAAACATTAGCCACAAGCCTCAACACATCTCAAACCACTTGAAAAAGATAGGAAAAACGAGCAAAATGGGTGTTTGGTTTCCTCATACTCTTAGAAAAATAAGGAAGATCACATATCCATAGTGACCAGTCTTCTTTCAGGGTACAAAAATGACCAATTTCTCAAGAATATCATTACAGGCAAAAAAAATGTGTCATTTATGACAATGTTCAATGCAAAAGGCAGATAAGGATGAATTTTTGCTGTGGAATGTCATGGAAGAAAAGTTATGCTGTCTGTATGATGCGATCACAATGGTATGATTCATTTTGGCCTTTTAAACCATAAACAGTTGCTTAGTGCAGATTTATACTCTCAACAATTATAAAATGAAAATCTTCTCAGAAAACATCCCACACTCATCAACAGATGAAACATTGTACTTCCCTATAATAAAGCAAGACCACATTTTTTAAAATCACACATGAAAAATATTAGATTTAAGCTGGTCTGTTCTACCTTATCAACTATATTGACCAAACCTTCTTTTTCATTCTCAACCAAATGTTCAGAAAGACAAAAATTTTCTAAAGAAGATCAGACGAAAATATTTGTGAAAAACTTCTTCAGCTCAAAACCAGCCGAATTTTATTTGAGAGGAATCAACAAGCTACCTGTTAAATGGCAAAGGATGATTCAAAATAATGGTGGGCGGTGTACCCTTTCAGCCTTACCCAGAGTGGTAGTATTTGTTAGGGTCCCAATCTATAGATCAAATAGATCTGTTTAAAAATTATTCCTTTTCAATAAGACCATGTGCAAAAAAAAACTTATAAGAAACAACTACACAAAAAATGTAAATATGAATGTACAATGAATACAATTCCCTAATCTCTAGGCATGAAATAATCCAAGGTGGTTTGACATGCCATTGAAATCAATCAATCAACAAGCAATTTGCTGTTATAAATGTTACAAACTTTTTGCATTATTTCTAGTTGTTTGTTATGTAATTTAAATTTCAATATTGTAACCTACAACTTATATACATATTCTCTCTACCTTAGCTTTTGTCAGCAGTAAATGTTCTGTTTGCAGAAATGTTGATATCTAAAAGTATGCAAGTATTACACAATATAGTTAACAACCTAAGAATGAGTATATACCTGAGTATTATTTTTTTTTAGATTAAAGTAGTCGGACTGTACAGACACTTGACTAAGTAAATCCATACACAACATGGTTTTCTTGACACCTTCAGTGACATAGACTAAGTTCATAAATCCCGGTGTTTTTTGTTTTTGTTTTTTTGCAAAAATAGTGATTGATATTTTAGCTTCAATTGCATACAAAACCACAGAAGAATGGTCTGTTTTCTGAAACCTTCTGTTGTATTTCCTTCAACATATAAAACCAGGGTTTAAATCAAAAAGCAAAGAAAAGAAAGGAAATGAATCTTTTAAAATATCCATTTACAAACAGTGAAATTTTCTTCCCTGTTTTTTCTTTTTTTTTTTTAATTGCAATCTTTAGTTTCAGGATAAAGTGATATGTCACAGTTGGGTTAGCACACTGTTGTCTCTCACATATTTGAAGGGACATTTATGACCTTGTTCAGAAATTTAAGGATAGCACCATATGTTGTCTGAATTTTGTATAGATAAGCAGGAAACTTTGCAAAACCCGATCAGAATAAGAAATCTAAAGTCGGAATTTCTAAGATTCTGAGATAAATGAAAAATAAAAGTTAAAACTTGACCATTTCATTTGATTATATTAGTTTATTCTTTATGGAATTTATAATTTACTTATATAAAACATAATTTGGTTGGCTAATTGGATTAATGGCATGGCAATCCTTATTGGGTTATTTCATACCGAAATTAGTTTTTCTTTGCAAGCAAGGCTTCAAGTAATTAATAATAATAATAATGATAATTTAGAAACAACAATAATAATAATAATAACAATAATAATAATATAAAAAGGCCTGGAGGACTTGGAAGTTGGCGGACGGGTAGAGACTATCCAAACAACAGCATTGCTAAGAACAGCCAGAATCCTGAGACAAGTCCAGGAGACTTGCTGTCACTCAAACTCCAGGGAAAAACCATCAGCTAACACTGATGTGAAAAACTCTAAAGGAGTAAATAATAATAATAATAAAAATAATAATAACAATTTAGAAATGATAATAATAAAAATAATAATAATGATAATAATTTAGAAATGATAATAATAATAATAATAATAATGATAATAATTTAGAAATGATAATAATAAAAATAATAATAATGATAATAATTTAGAAATGATAATAATAAAAATAATAATAATGATAATAATTTAGAAATGATAATAATAAAAATAATAATAATGATAATAATTTAGAAATGATAATAATAATAATAATAATAATGATAATAATTTAGAAATGATAATAATAGAAATAATAATAATGATAATAATTTAGAAATGATAATAATAAAAATAATAATAATGATAATAATTTAGAAATGATAATAATAATAATAACAATTTAGAAACAATTGTTTCTAAATTATTATTATCATTAATTCAAGTAAATTTTCTTCATACTAATAAATGGCACAAAGTTATATGGTTGCCCGCATTCTTATACAATACTAATAATTTGTACACAATTAAATGGTTTCAAGTAACTATTCCTATCTAATCATTTGTTTCCACACAGTTACATGGCTTCAAGTATTTCTAACATTAATAATTTGGACACTATTATATAGTTTTAATGGAGGTGCCCATGGTGTAATGGTTATCGTCATAGGAAATGGACACGGCGACACGAGTTCAAATCCTGGACGAGACTGATTACATTTCACGTAGCACTAATACCCTTGGGAAAGGTATGAATCCAATTATTCTCCCTCCAGCTATGGGTAAATAGTAGGACAGACTGGGTTCTTCAGCCTTGGTGAGGCAACTAGTCTAGGAGAAGGAAAACTCTGAATTCAAACCTGTTAAACTCCGCTTAAAAAATTGAACTTGTGTCATATCCTGCCCGAGCGGAGGGGTTGGTAAATAGGATTATATAGTTTTAAATATTTCAAGCAATTATATGATTTCAAATAACTGATAATAATTCTTTGTAAACAATTATTGCTTTAAGCAACTTTTCTTAACATAAATAATTTTCACAAAATTATAAGGTTTCAAGTATTCCTATTTAAGGAATTATTTAATTAATAAACTATTTAATTAATAAACATATCAATTTAACCCATAGATACTACTAATTTAACCTAATAGATACAACCATTCCAGGTCAGAGCAATGAAAAACTGATTTCACACTTCCTAGAACTCCTCAATTGGAGCCTTGCCCCAGGAGTATTTTAGAGTTATAACCAAATAACCACCTTTTATAGTTTTGTTTTTGGGAGGTCTTACTTCTTTGCATATTCTCAGACTTGCAGACTGAGTACAAAATAAATATCTATATATCCATTTCAAACCATCAACCCTATTTCTGAGTTCACTGAAGCCAGACCTTCCCCAAGATTTTAAAGACATAAGAAGCAATGCTGGCTCATGATGTACAAGAAGTGGGTTTGAATCTAGATCTGTCCTTCTCCTAGATGGGTTACACTGCCAATGTTAAAGAGCCCAATTGACCCTAATATTTTACCCATAGCTAAAGAGATAAAAGATGGATTTATGCCTTTCATATTAGTGTAAAATGAACACAAAAAGACTAAACTAATATTTGAACCTGACTACCAATTCTATTTTCCATGTTAATAACAATTACACCACCTGCATCATATATATATATATATATATATATATATATACACACACACACACACATTAAAAGGACAACCCAGCATTAACTGGGTGGAGGGAATAGCCTCACATATAATAGTAGAGTAAGAAATTTACTCTATAATATATTTCTAAATTTATTTGTTTGCTTATTTTTTTAAAGAATGGGCCTTAGTAAAATCTATATTTAAATTGACTTTCATCACATTGCCGAGTGAACAAAATACAAATGAGATGACAGGTAAGAATCTTGCAGTTATTTATTAATGGCTTCCTTATAAAAGTTTTGCACAAAACTATTGCTTACATAGACCAAAATAAAACAATATACAATTCTGCATAGACAGGAATAAGATAAATCGAAACTTTTATTCTAAAAATGGAAAAAATTTAATAAAAACTAATTTTTCAGCAAATATTTTTTCAGAACACAATAGTTTCTAAAGATTATGTTAATCAAGAAAGCAACTTAAAGCTTTTCAAATTAAAAAAAAAAAAAGTTTTAGCTTCAACACATTTTCTAATTTCATGATTAAGGGCTAATTTTCTGCAAGAAAAGGTGTCATTTTTCAAAATCTTTTCAATGAGTTAAATTCTCTGATTTTCTCATACAGAAATATTTTTTCTTAGAACATTTAAAACATTAAATGAAGTGAGAGGTTAGAGACTTTAAAAAAAGATTTCTTTGACATTTTTTCTAAAATAATTACATTCATTACTGAATAAATTCTAAAAACAAAATCAATTAACAATTGATGCAATTATCAAGAAAGACTTATGCTATTAAGAAAGTTATGTGATTATTAAGAAAATAAAATATAAGCAATTTTCAAAAAAACAAAAATTTAATTATGTGTCATCCTTTTAGCACCGTAACATTAATGTACTACTTACTCATATTGGTCTTGATTTAATCTTAAAAAAGTGAAAAACAAGAGAGATAATTGTAGGGGTGTGCAAAAGACCTAAAAATTTTATTGTAATACTCCAAAAGTACTCATCACTCAGCTATGAGTAGCATAATTGACCCAAAACCAATTTCACTTTCACATTGCTAGTAAAAAATTAACAATGCTTGTATATTTTCTTATTGACAATCAGTAATATCTAAGTTTTTTCATAAAGGAAAAAAATGTTGTGCAATAATCAAATATAGCATGTAACAAAAACTGAATTGAACAATGACATCAAAATTCTAAGAGGAAAAAAAAAAGAGAAAATGAAAAAAGCAATAGGAATTTACCCAATCCCTTTGCAACAAGCAGGATGAGGCACAAGATCAATTTTTAAGCACTTAAGTAGGTTTGAATTCAGAGTTTTCCTTTACCTAAACTTGTTGTCTAATGAAGGATAAAGAATACAGTCTGCCCTACTATTTACCCAAGCAATAAGTAGATAAATGTGCAATTCAAGATTATGTACTGGTAATCAGATAAGTAAATCTATATTATAATGATTCAAGTAAGTAAAGTTGGTGAACTTAGTCAAAAGGAACCTGAAGGCTCCCTTTTCAATAGCTACACCAAAGTGTAGGGGAGGGTGCTACTCCATTCTCAGGATTGCTCCACTTTACCCTTGATTCATACCTTATAATATTGAGAGTAAAGGCGGAATCAAGTACCATTTTTTGAGTCTTTGGTATGACATGACCTGGGATTAAAACCTGGTCTCCCGGACCAGTGATAAACACACACTACTCTTATATTATTAAAAGGTTATAACTTAGAGAATAAAGTCATTTCCAGTTCAGTTCGTAGTTTAATTATAGCATTGAATTTTTGTATCATCATCACCATCAAAGTGTGCTGATAAGCACAGATTCCCATGACTCTCTCTCTCTCTCTCTCTCTTGCCATCATTCATCACTCATGGCAGGTCTTTTAGATGGTATCCAGTGTCCATACAGAGCTGATGAATGTAAGTTTTTGTTGGTCAGCTAACACTAGTGTATCTGAGTCCATAGGAGAACACTAATAATGTGCTCATCCTTAATTATCCAGCAGTGCCCAGCAAATATTGTTCATGTTACCAGAATGGTTTGTGAGAGGTGGGGGGTAAGTGGCAGTACAGCAGTTGTTTTTTAAGGCTGTTACTTCTAAGATTTGTTCAAAACAGCATGCAGCATCCTTGTGTTGTTTCTATCTAGCTTTTTCTCAAGGTGTTTCATTAAAGTCTAAGTGGTGCTATCATAAAATACTGAATTCCAGGTTTATTTTATCAGAAATTTTTGAATATCTGACCAAAGAAAGTAACTCCAGGTGAAAATTTCAATTTCATTTATGACATGATCTAAGTATTAGATGAAAACAAAGTCTTCTGAGAGTTTTAAATGTTTATAACTAAATACTTAAAGGCTTGATGGTAAATATATAATATACTCAGTAATATAATTACATAATCTTGTAATTAAAACCAGAAAATAGAATCATATCAGTATTAAAAAATGAAAAGAAATTAAATTTTTACTAATTGGTTCAAAAGATATTAAGACAGTCTTTTCAAAATCTGTCAATGTTCAATTGCAATTGCAATTCAGTTAGTTTTGTTCTTATTCCATTTTTTTTTAAATTATGATAGATAGATATGAATTGAGCTGAAACTGAGCTTAACAGTCACCTTTGGTGACTTTTGAGTACTATGAAAATGATCAGATAAGTTATTTCAACATTAGTTCAAGAATTTTCTTCTCAGTAATGAACTGAAATAAAAGAAATTACACAAAATCTTGCTAGTTAATGATGAAACTCATTAAGAGTTCGGAAATAATGAACAATGATGGCCGCAAGTATTTTATTTTTTATTTAATAACAAATAACCTTCATACTGAATCATAAAATTAATTTTGAAAATATTTTCTTATAGGTGGAAGGTATTGAAAAGTTTTTGGTTTGACAAAGAAAAAGACCTACAGTCATGAAATGTATATGCTATTCCACATATTCTTCCCGAGTTTCAACAAACCTGGCATATCATTTCTTGAGTTACTTTAATTCTTAAAAAAAAAAAATTCCCTTCTTGGTTGGGCCAAAAACTTTTTGGCCTTTTTCACATATTATATTAGTTTAGAAAACAGACAAACAAAACCAGGTAAATCATAAATCAAAAAAAAAAAAAAAAAGACCAAACAGAACTATTTATCAAATTAACATATTACTTAACAAGGGAACTTTTTCTTTTCTTATTTGTGTGAAACAGACAAAAAATATACAATAAATAGCAAAACAAATGTTGGTAAAAGCAATTTTTCATGCACTTTGTAATAGAATTGGTTTGCAAGATGTTCTGGCATCAGATGTTGAATGCTGACATTGTGGATTTCAAGAGGCACAACCGGTTGCACATGATGGTATAAGAAGAAAGGTTTACATTACACAGACATTTTTTTTTTAAATTATAAAAGATTAAGACAAAGTAAGCCAGTAAAAGCAGATATTCTAACTGGTTGTGACTGTGTGCAAAATACAGGGACAGATAACTTTGGAGAAGCAAAGGTGTTCACTAATTGGCACCACATGCACATGTGACAAGTACATTGGAGACGTATGTTAAGGGCCAGGCATCCATCAATTTGCATAAAGTGCCAATTGAACTTGTCAGAGAAAATACGCAGAAACATATTTCAGAAGTTCTTAAACTTTGAGCAGATACAATATACCTCTCTTCTTTCAAAGTTTCTAAAGTAAAACGTTATTTAAAAATAAAATAAAAGGCAAGACATATGGCAGAAGAGAATAAAAACATTCAAATATATATATATATATATATATATATATATAAAAAGGACTAGCTTACCAATTCCAGTGTTAGCTCCTGTTACTATGGCATATTTGCCAGTAAAGTCAAGCCCCTGAAGAACTTGCATTCCAGTTGAATTCCCATCAAAGCGCTGTCGAAAATCCAGGGGGGCTTCAACAATCTCCTCAGCAAAAGCAAGCCGAGGATCAGTGAATGTGGTTTTCTCATTGATATGGCTGGACAAGAAAGTCAAACAAACATATTAATCCATTAAGTAAATGAATTGAATAAATAGTAATAATTGAAATAAACTCATAAATTTTGAACATACTAAATTCTATATTTCTTATCTGTAAGATACCTGGACACTTCCACTAAAACTTTACATAGACTTTTATTTCAGTTATATTTCAATGTGTGTTCCAATTCTTTCTAATAGCTGAAATTCAGAACAATCTTGTCACAAAATTCGAACTGTTTATCCCTTACAATATCACCTATAAATAAATACCATTATGAAGTATAATTTATCATTTTTGGATTGCTACATATACATATTCTTGGATACTAAGTTCCAAGTCTACAGAGTTGGGTAATAAATAACACTTAATATCTTTTTGGATAGTACATTGTTCCTCTAAGTTATAATAAAACCATGATTGATTGATTGATCGATCTTAATGACATGTCAACCCATCTAGGGTTATTTTATGCTTAGTGATCAGGGAATTACATTCATCGTATGTTCACATTATTATTGTTTGTGTAGTTGTTTCTTAAGAGGTTTTGAGTTTTTTTGGACATGGTCCAATCAAATATGAATAATTTTTAAACCTATCAGTTTGACCCATAGATGAAGCCCTGATACTACCACTTAGTGGATCTAGGAATAATGACAATGAAGAGATATGCTCCAACTACCAAAACTTCAGAACTGAAGCCACAATAATTGATGCATTTAGTGTTATAGTCAAGATACCACCTTTTGGAAGTGGAGGTCTTCTAATAGAAGTGCTGCCATATTATAAAACATTGATTGATCTGGTAAACATAAGCCTGAACATAAACCAAAAGGCAGCAGGTTACACTAAGTTACATGGTATCAGCAGCAAGGAATGATCCTTAACTTGACTTATAAATGGTCACTAAATGATTCATAATAGAATGAAAAAGTTACAAAAGGTACAAAACATTACTCATTACTTACTCAATGTAATAAACTGTACCATTTTCAGATATTTTCATTTCCCAACCATGAGGCAAATCTGCAATGAATTAAAAATTTTATCAAAAATAAGAAAAGAAACTGAATCAGGAATGCCCATACATTTCCAAACATTATTATAAAAAAAACAGTAATGTATGTATATATATATATATATATATATATATATATAAATACATTGTGCTTAACACTTTTCAATATTTTCTTCAAATTGTCTATCACTATATCATGAATTCTTCTGATGACTTAACAAAAGTAGGAATTTATATAACAGTATACTTTATAAATAAAACTTCATAATTATAGTATTACTTTTATTACAACTTTTACTTCATCTTAATTTCATTATATTGCATTATTCTATTACTAGCCTAACTGAAATTAACGATTATAAAAAAAGTATTATTATTAAATTCTATTTATAGAGATCAACGCTGCTCAACAAACATTGCCAACTGGTGGTGTGCTGAGTGTAATGTTATCATCATTGGAAATGGTGACCTGAGTTCAAATCCTAAGGGCTGTTTAGATTTCAATTTTCACTAATGCCCTTGAGAAAGGCGTGAATCAATCTGTTCTCCCTCAGTTATGGGTATACAGTAGTTCAGACTGGGTCCTTTAGCTTTGGTTAGCCAATCAATCAAGAAGGAAAACTCTGAATTCAAACCAGCTTTACTCCACGAAAAAAATGACCTTGTGTCCTATCCTGCCAGAGGCAGAAGGATTAGGTAAATAGATACACTTTCAATTGGAAAAACATGTCTACTAAAATAAAACACTTTTATGTATATCAAATAATAATGATGAACAGGGAAAGTTTTGGTGATTTATAAAAAAAATTTGTTGTTTTAAATTTGAAAAATGGAATAAAACACCATAATTTATTTGTGCCAAATAGATAGATAAACTTTTAAGGTGAAATTATCTTTAACACATGTGGATATATAAGAATTAGTTTAATGTAATATAATTGGTTTCATTTATAGGATATAGCTAATGCAAAGAATCATGTTTAGCTTTGTATCATTATATCTTTGCTTTCAAATTTAGGAAATATTGAACATAAACTAAAAAATGCAAAGTATTATATTTTTGATATAAGTATGATACGCAGCAATCAGAATTCAAATCCTGGATGAGGCTACTTGCATTTCACATCACTCTAATAATGGAAATATATGAATCCAACTATTCTCCCTCAAGCTATGGGTAAATAGAAGGGCAGACTGGGCTCTTTAACCTTGGTGTGGTACCTGGTCAAAGAGAAAAGAAACAAAGTTATCTGATGCCAAAACACATACACACACATATATATATATATATATATATATATATATATGTGTGTGTGTGTGTGTGTGTGTGTATGTATATATGATTTGTAAAAGAATAGTTAGAAGGTAATATTTACAAACAAGCCAGAGCTAATCTGTTTACATTCAGGTTATTTGGTTTAATGGCATAGGAACCCTGGAAGGTTATTTAATGCCAAATCATGTTAATAAATATATTATATGATTTTTAAGGAAACAGATTGTAGGTACTTTTTAAATGAAGCAGAGCTCATTTGTTTACACACAGTTAAATGATTTCAAGTATTGTTATTTATTGTTTGCATAAAGATAGTTTCAAATATTACTTAAAGTAGTTGGTGACCTGAAGGCTCCTTTTTCATTAGCTACTACACCAAGATGTAGGGAAGGGCACAACTCCTTTCCCTGGATTGCTACACTTTACCCTTGATCTGTACCTTATAATACTGAGTGTTAAGCAAGGTGGCGTCAAGGACCATTTTTTGAGTCTTTGGTATGACTCAACCTGGGATTGAACACTGGTCTTCTAAGCCATGGGAGAACACTCTACCCACTAGGACAATGTATTTCTATCTACCACTAATGATTCTATTTTCTAGAGTTAAATGGTTTCAAGCATTGCTATCTAATACTAATAATTCAATTTAATATCATCATTTGTTTGCACACAGTTAAATGGTTTCAAGTATAGTAAATGATTAAACAGTTCTATTTGACCCATAGATGGAACCCTAACAGGTACCACCACTTTGAGTCAGAGTGTACCTAAAAGTAATGGCAATGAAAGAGTATTCTACATTCCCCAAAGCTCCAGGGCTGGAACCTCATCATCAGATGGTTTAGTGTCATATGTAGGACACTCGTTGGGAGGACCTTATCCTTCTGCAGAGACGCAGTCAGTATATTCTACAGCACCAGCTGATTGGATGAAAGAATTAAGTAATTACTCGGACAGGCTGATGTATATTCATGTTAATTTCAGGTAAAGGAAAGAGTAAATACAGTGAAAAATGATTAGGGCTAGGATCCTCCTAAATGAGCCAAAAAGAAAACAAAGGTCAGAATTTATGATCATTTAAGACTTCCTTTTCACGTTTAAAAAGAACCACAAAACAGTGAAACTCATCAACGTGACAAAATTAGCTGCATAAAGATGAAATATACAAACATATATATTATAATAATAGTATTTATTGCAATAAAGAATGAATTTTTTAAGCTTCTTTACTTGATAATTTTGGATATTAAGTTTTTAGCATTACCACAAAATAATTCTAGTGTATTACCAGGTTGATGCAATAATTTTAGAATAAAGTTCAAAACCTGCCGTATACGCATGGAAAAGGTATGAATCTGTCTTATTCTCTAGCTATGGATTAGATAGCACCACTACTGGTCTTATAGAAGGACGGCTTTGGTATTAAATAACCAACAAAGTTTGGTATGCTATTCAATAGGAAACCAAACCAAACTCTGTCTTACTCACACTTTCATACTGAAACAGGAACCACAACCACAGTGTTTGATGTGTCAGACAACTTGCACAGTTAAACACATTCTTATAGAATGCAGAGCTTTCGCTGTCATCAGAAAGCGATTTTTCAAAGTGACTAGTTTAACCAAATTGTTTGAAAACATCAAAATAGATGACGTTCTGTCCTTCTTGCGAGAAACAGGGTTATACGAAAAAATATGACAAATTAAAACTGTTTAATCAGGTGCAAACAACTGAAATCCTGCTTATAGAAAATTTTACCTAGTAAGTATTATACATATAGACAGAATTTGGTGTTAAATAACCTACAAAGGTTGATACGCCATAAAATCCAAATAACCAACCAACCAACCAAACTCTGCCTCAGTGTGATATCTTTCCCATGGAACCTAATTTTCTCATAGGAAATTAGATTTGATATCTTCAAACAATTTTCTATTGCTATTTAAATATCAATATTTTTTACTTACTTATATAATATTGGAAGTAAAAGCAAGCAAAGCAGAGTGAAGGATGTGATCACAAAGTACCAAAAGCAGAAGTTCTGTTTGGCCAGACCCATGCAATTGTCAAGTAGTATCCTAGAAACCAAAAACAACCAGTCTGAACATCTCCATGACAACGAGAAAATGAAATCATCAATCAACTTGAGCCAATATGAACAAGAAGGGTGACATCAAGACTGAAATGGAAATGCATTATGGCCAGCAATGTAGAAAACCCCAGATAATCGGGCCAATAAGATAATTATATAATCTAACAGATAAGAGTTTCACTATGTCTAAAAAGAACAAAATGTATTACTTAAGGTTCTTATTGATCTTTTCTAGTTTCATAAATACTGAACTTGATTTCTAAAGAGTACAGGATTATATTTCCATGAGCAGAGCCAAAGTGAGATAATTTGAGAGTGGAGCAGAGTGAAGGATGTGATCAGAGTATCAAAAATAGAAGTTCTGCTGGGCCGAACACATTGCAAAGTTCACAGACAACAGTTGTTAAGTGGTATCCAAGAAACCAAAAAATGACCATTCAGAAAACCTTGAGAATGATTCAAGCCATCATGGAGAAGAAAGATGAGATCAAGAATAAAATAGAAAGGCATTGTGGCTGGTGACATAGAAAACATCAGATGTCTTGGCCAATAAGGAATAAGGAAGTATTATATTGGTAATTAGAATTATTAATAACTGTCAAATTAAAAAAGTAAATCAATAAATAAAAAGGGTTTAGAGTTGAAGTGTTGTACTTTTTAATTTCACCACAGAAACCACAATGAGCAAAGTGAATGAGATACTACACATAACTTTTTAACTCTTAATTTACAGTCTATTTTTGTTTGTTGCTCTTTTCTTAACTTTTTGACTCAAATGAACATCAATAAAACACATATGTTATGAATTGGTGACTTGCCATATGAGTGGCAATTTTTAGATTAAAATTTGATTTCATGTTTCCCATATCATTCATGTATACAAATTTTTCCCATGTTTCATAGTTTAAAAAACTGATTATTAAATCGAGATTTTCTATTATTCTTAATTAAGATATTAACATTATTACCAAAAATAAAGGATTAAACATCAATAATACTTTGATAAGAAAATAAATGTTTATAAATATAGCATTTGCTCTAAAATATTATGATTAGCAAGCTGGATTAGCAAACCTTCATGACGCCTTCATACAACCTTATGCCACATCTAACAAAAAGCTAAGTAAATTACTACTCTAAAATATTATGCATATCAAATATCTAAATTACATCATAGAATTCCCATTTAATATCTACATGTATAACATCTGCATAAATTATATATACATATTCAGTGTATCTTACATATACATTCAGTAATTCATAAAATTTTAAGCTTGAGTGTAAATTTTTAATATTTTCATTAGTTGTCAAGGAAAAATTCATTACCATTTGTGATCTTTTTTATGTTGATCATTTTGTAAACACTGTTTTATAATAAAAGTGGAACATTGATCATGTTGAGTAGTTTTAATGTAAGTGAAAAGAAGTGTTAGACTCAAAATATCCAGTTGTGATGAGAAGGTAGTTATCAGGGTGAAAAAGTACAACCCTAATCAGTACAAGGCTCATTTAAAAGGTTAAAAAAAAAAGAAAAGAAAGAAAGATTCAAGTACAGTAAGAGACTACCAGACAATAGAAAAACAGGATTCAATCAGAAAAAGATTGTATTGATGAACCCTCAATATAATCTACAAGCTATAACTACTTCAGATGTGGGATGAGGAATAGAGGAGAGTCCTATACACAGATAAGAAGCAATTCCACCTAGATGACTTCTAATATTACAGACATGACTCACAATTACCAAAAGATATCTCTTCAAATCATGCTAGAGGAAGTGGTAGGCTTATGATTTTGCACACCATCAGGTAGGAGCAATAGCATTCTAGTTTGTTGACAACAAGCTAAAGATGGAAGAATACTTGGACATGCTAAGAAATATAAATTTAGTAGTTGAAGCTGTGTGGATTGGCAACTGAAAGTATATTTTTCAGTAAGATAATGCTAAGAGAGTCATTTAATAATTTCTTCAAGAGCAAGAAATAAATGGTCAGAGGCTCAACAGAATAGATCTAAAAATCATTAAAAATATATGGGAATAGCAGACAAAAAGATTTTGAAGGTGAGAGCCAATTCATTATCATGCCGAAACTACCATCTTAATATCTGATGAAGTTCTGAATAATTTCATCCAAAACTTGCCAGACTTGATATTTAAAGTAATTAACAGAAATAGGAGTACAACAAAATAATAAAGATATAATTTTCCTACCCAAAGAAAATCCAATAAAAATGTTATTAATTAACCAACTGATATGAATCATTTTTTTTTTAAAACAAACATTAAGTTAACTGTGTATAAAACTTATGATCGGGCAAAATATGCGTGATGTACCTACACACACACACACACACACACACAGAGGGATGTCTCAATAAATTCTAACTTGATATATAGTTAACTGAATTTTGATCGGAAATTTTGACTGTATAATGTTTGATCGACATGATTTATACACACACAAACACATTACATATATATATATATATATATATATATACGCACACATACATATATTTTTATGTGTATATATATATATATATATATATATATATATATATATACACACACACATTCACAGATATATCAATGTCTATATCCTAAAAATAAAAAGGCTTTTATTTTGCACAACAATATTTTTCAATTTATACTCTTTCCTTCTTAATATACTTAATTCAATGATAAATATTACATAAATCAAACAATATAGTGAAAATTTCAGTTCAGCATTTATTTAATAACTGTTAAACTACAGACTTATTGACTCATCTTCATAATAATATGATAATTATTATTATCCATACACATCATTCTAAATTCATTTCAATCGTAGGTTCATAATTTTTGTTTGAAACTTTGATATAAGTTGTTTATAATTTGGCAGCGAACTGTTTCATTTCCCTTGTTTATTTGATGTTCTTTTTGTTTTGTTTTTAAAAAATCAAGTCAGTTGATTTATTTTCCGTTGATTTGGTTATAATCAATTATAGATGTTGGATTTTGGAATTTCATGAACTGTCAGAGTAAGTTTTTTTGTTTTTCTTCTAAATTATGTAACCTTAGAGATAAAGATGTGACGTGTTTATTTGTATTTTGTATTCATTCCATTAAATAAGATATACAAAAATTCAGAGGTGGGATACTGAAAGAAAAGAAGAAAATAAGTAGATTGTATACAGCAGTTTCTAAATTTAGTAATAATGGTTCCATATTCTTTAACTTTGGATATTAAAAAGAAGTCTGGTAACTTCAAGAATACAAAGTGATTAACATAGAATGATGGCTAGCAAGATAAGTTAGCAGACAATTGTTAGTGAATTTGATTCTTACTGGGTGCCTTCTACTCCTGACCTTGTGCTACATTAAGCTAAGCTTTTTAAATGACAACTTAAAGATATACAAGCTATATCGTATGATACCATAAAAGGAAGTTATCAATTGACTGATATCAAATGATATGTGAAGGAGCAAACCATACATCTATTTCAATAAACCAGTGACTTATTTAAATTGAATATTAGAAAAAAAGGTGGTAATATTTCTTTTCAGATTTACTACCACTTTTGTTATATAAAAATAAACTAACAAAAAAAAAGAATTATTGCAAAAAACTCCACTTAAAATTTTGAAAAAAAAATATAAGGAATTAAAACAATTTATTTCATTTTAAGGTCTAACTCTTTATTTTCCTTTATTATTATCTAAATAAAAATCCTGATGTTCTATTATTCTATACTAAACCATACATTATCCTAATTTCATTAATACAAGTTCATTTGACCAAACTATTCTCAAAGAGAACCATATGCTCCCTTGGGAGCTGTTCTACATTTGAAGGGGGCTATAAAAAAAAATGAAATAATGAAAAGCCATTCTCTCAATATGTAAGTTGTTTTCAAAAAGCATCAACACTACCAAGAGAGAAATGAACAATCAATGAATTAAATGTCCATCTTCTCTTTTTTTAAAAATGGTCCTCTTGGAATTCAAAACACTTATTCCAGTGAGTTTTCCACAGATCAAAGCACCTCTTAAATTCCTTATTTGATATGGTGTATATCTTATGTTCTCAAATTTTATTTATGAGATTTATTTCAAGTTTATTAAAAATCTATGGAAACCCAAGTCTGGGGAGTATGAAGGATTCTGTTTTTTACCAAAAACTGTTAATAAAAAATTATCAAGACTTCCATATATGAGGGTCAGCTGAAAAGTTCATAGGTTGACCAAGATACTTTCATGGAATAGGACCAAATGAGGTTTATTTTTCAACATAGTCCCCTTTTTGGGCCACACATTTCTTCTATCAGTATTACAGTGATTGGATCCTTTTGGCTAATAGAGTCATCAATAGCAGAAATGACATCAGTTTTTTTCAACCCACTTTCATATCTAGATATAATTACTGTATTACTTAGATTGCTCAGTTATATGCACATCTTCATTTAAATTCAAAATTTTTTAAAAAAATTAATGATTGAGTCTCAATACTTTTATCAAACCTTGTAGAGTGGATTTGGCAAGGCAGTTTTCTCCAGAAAATCCAAGAGCACAATTAGTAATGCAATAAGAGGTGACTTCCAACTGTCCTTATCTAATTTAAAACCTGCTATTGAAATGCTATGGGACCATGTTGAAAGTCATAGTACTCACAAATACAAAGTTTCTCAACACAAAAATTTATTATCTTTAATGTTTTACAGTAAGTAAAGTAAAGTTGGCAACTTTAGTTGAGGGTGACCCGAAGGCTCCCTTTTCGATAGCTACTACAACAAGGTGTAGGGGAGGGCATTACTCCTTTCCCTGGATTGCACTATTTTACCGTTGATCCCTACCTTATATTGCTGAGTGTTAAGCAAGGAGGCATCAAGTATCATTTTTTGAGTCTTTGGTATGACTCGACCTGGGATTGAACCCAGGTCTCCCGGGCCATTGGCGAACACTATAACCATCATGCCAATGTAGTCATCATGAAATGAGAGAGATAAGAACTAAGGAATTACTTGCATCCATTAGATAAATAGAAACTTTACCCTGTGGCAGACAAGATGAATATACACTGACTTCATTTCTCCATCAGCCCAACTTCAATTGAACTCAAACTAACTTAGCAACTTACTCCCTGACAAACTGCCCAACCAACTCCAACTCCCTCTGTATTTTAAAACTGTTATTATATATATTCTGCAAAATATTCTTCAAATAAATCTGATAATAACACATAATCATAACTTTCCAGGCACATCATTCTAATATAAGCTGACATCATATCCAAATTGTTATAAATAAACGTGTAGTTGCAAGAGACAATGAACGAGAGGAATGGATTTCATTTTGTTTATTTTAAATAAATAAAAGTTAGTATGTCAGAAGAGATACAGGCATTCTTCTTCCACCAGATAACGGATCAGGAGGAGTGGCTGGTTTGGTATTGTGACATGGTGTGTGATGTGAGTCAGTAAGCCATAAGCCATCTGTTATAGTGTTGGAATGCAAACTTGATTGGTAGGGTGTCTGGTTCTTTGTTCTTGTCCAAATGCAATGCATGACGATCTTCTCTCTCAAAGTCTCAGAGCTAACTGCCTTTTTTGAACTTTTATTGACCGTTTTATAGTCACATTTGGGTTGAATCAGCTCCAAAAAATTTTGGAGGGTAAAGTTTCTGATTGTTTGAAAAAAAAAAAAAGAGGATCTTTTTAATTGTAAACTTAAAGCTATATTTCAACTGGATGGATGCGCAGCAATGTGTTATATTCATTTTGGTTTTGGCCATTGTCTAGACAACATCCGGCTTTTGAAATATACATTCATGGTGTTTTATTTGTTTGTTTATTTATTCATTTTGCTTGTGAGTTAATTTGAATGTATTAGTAAATCAGAAGGGATTTCTGCGTATAACAAAATGTTTATTTTAATATCTTGCCCATAGCTGACCCATCAAACCCATCAACTTTATTTTGACACACTGTGTGACATGTGCATGCTTTTGATCTTTCCAAACATGAACTTGTAACTTCAAACTCAGAGTTTTTAACTAGCACACAATTTATCACTAAAAATAAAATCATCATCATCATCATGTCACACCACCAACACTGATCTCTGTGACCTTCTCTTGCCACCCATCTCTATCATCCATCACTCCTGGTAGGTCTTCAAGGATATATCCTGTATTGGCACGGAGCTTGTATATAGGTTCTAGCTGATCATCCAGCCATTACTTGTCCATGTGATGGGGTCCACAGGAGTATGTCACTTATGAGTTTGTCCTTACTTCTCCAGCAGTGTCCTGCATGCCTGGTTTGTCTAACTTGGATAGTTTTCATAATGGGTAGTGGGTGGCCGTACAGCTGCAGCTTTGTCAGGTGCTGCCTCGAGGACATGTTCAATATGACTCGCAGCATTCTTGTGTAATTGCCGTCAAGCTTTTTCACCATATATTTAGTTAGCGTCCATGTAGTGCATCCATATAGCAGTACTGACATGACAACTGCTTAGAAAAAACTGCGTTTTATTTTATCGGTCAGGTCTGACTTCGATATGACCAATAGCCTATCAATAGCTTTCCATGCCTTTGCTGGTCACATGTTGATGTCTTTCTTGGTTGATGAGACACTGCTTCCTAGGTAGATGAACTTGTCCACTAGTTGCAGAGAACTACCATTTAGTGTGGAGATGTAGTGTGGATTAAAGCACATGTATTCTGTCTTGTCTGCATTGACATGGAGGCCTATGCCAGCAGCTGCTTGAGCGGGTGTATTTGCCAGAAGTGCTATGTCATCAGCATAGTTCGCATCTTTAATTGTTTGTGTGGGGTATCTTCTGCGTCTTTCCTTTGCCAGCTTGAAATTGTAATCTATCATTATATCAATAGACATTCTAAGCATGTAGTCTAGGCAGATGATAAACAAGTAGGGGTCTAATGTGTCTCCTTGCAGCACACCTACTACAATGTCAAAGTAGTCTGTATCTCTATCCAGGGAGACTTTTACTTTCGTGTTTTTATATAGCATCATTATTGCTGCGACAGTTTCTTTGGGTAGGCCCCAGGCGAGTAGTATTTGCTCCATCTTCCCTCTGTGTATGGAGTCAAAAGCCTTGGAGAAGGCGATGAATAATATTGTAGCCTCTAGGCTTTTTGCACGTACACCTTCTAGAATTTAACAGATAGTCAAAACTTTTGATGTCATGGATTGATTTCTCTGAAAACCATTTTGGTTCTTCCTAAATATCTTCTGAATTTTGGGTTCTATGCAGTTGTGTAGTAGAGCATTGTAGATCTTGGCTGCTATGGATGTAAGGGTTATATCTAGGTAGTTCTTGGCTATTCCAAGGTGACCCTTTCAAAGCCTTCTCCTTGACCAGTTCTTATGCTACTAAGACTAGAAAAACCAACCTCCCCTACAATTTTAGTGAAGGAGAGAATGGAAGGATACATACCTTTCCGAAGAGCATGAGTTCAAAGTGAAATGCAACTGTCATGGCCAGAATGTTAATTTGGTTTGCCAAGATTATTTTCTTCAGTGATAACCTTTATGCTATCTGTACCTGGGAAATGACCAAGAACTAATGAGATATACATGCTATTCCACATATTCATTGCAAAATTCAGTTCACTTGTCACATCATTTCTCAAGCTTCTTAAACCCTCCTCAAAAAATTAGATAAAAAAATCATTTTTTAAAAGGTCATTCCCATCTTGGTTGGGCTTATTAAATATCCTGTTCACTGTCACTTCAGAAAATTGTCTTCCTCTACTTTCTTCTCTCAGAAACTTATATAACAAGAGAAAGCAAGAGGGTGGCTAGCCATGATTGTTCAATCATACGAGCACTTATGCAAATCCCTAATGCAATGTTATCTATATTTTACTCTTATCCAAACAATAAATTATGAAATGGGGCATAAACTTGGCTGCTAACTCACAAAACTCACCAGTGCAACCTTGCAGACATTTCTCCAAACAGCCAATGACTAAATCCAGAATACATCAGCATCTCTTATGTGTCTATATAAATATATGACATTTAAAAAAAGATGCAACAGTCTTTCTAATAATTTTATTCAAATGGTTTTAACCCTTTTGATGCAGTGCATTTGACAACAATGACTGTAAAATAAAAAAAAATTATTAAAGTTTAACAATTACAATACTGTTATACACTTTTGGCATTGTGTGGGGAGAGTATATCACACAGGTGTGTGTACAAAAGAACTTTTTATTCTCTAATACTTTTAAAAACAACTGTTTTACAAAAGTTTTTAAAAGTAAAAGCCAAAGTATATCAAATAAGAGGCACTTTTGAGGGGGTTTATCACACAAAATTCTAAAATAATGTGGGCTAAATATGCATCTCAACCTCATTCATTAAGCATATTTGAGTAACTCAAGTTGCTCTCTCCACCGAAAAAGGTGAAAGACACAAATTACTTGAAGTTAAAATTATTTTAAAAATATAAATTGCAAAAAGATGCTAATTAAAGATTAATTTTCATTTTCAATGGATGTAAATGATTTCCTCTAAGCTGGATATTATATTTTAATTTTTTATATTAAAAACTAATAAAAATTTGACTCTGTCCTTAGAATACTGAGCACTTTTTTTATATATAGTTATAAGGTTTAGTCAAAAGTTTTGTAATATTGTGGTAATGTGATTATCAATTCAGCAGTTCCATATGCTTTTGCCAATGTCATGAAGGTGATGAGCTACACTGGACTGAAATGTTGAACTTGTTTGATACTTTTCAAAGGCTACTCATCAGATTTGCCTCTATAACTTGAAATTCACAGTTTTAGGCTTACCTGATTTTGCTTTATTGTCAAGGTTCTCGTAACTCCAGTTAAAACATCTGGTTACAGTACAGTGGTCATTGGCACCTTCACCTCTAGAGCTACAAATGCTTTTAGCTGCTTCGACAGTGCTAAGGTTCAGTTTGAACTTGTATAGAATGAGTTCTTGAAATAAACTACATTGCACATTTATCTGTGTAACTTACAAATTACACATAGAGTGAAGCAATGCATAAGTTGTCAGATCACTAACTTCTAACCACAGTGGGCACCTTCCACAGCTTGAACTGCTATAGTCACATGATATACATGTTGCAAACTAGCATATACCAAAATATTGAAAAACTACTAATGAAGTTAATAATAAAATATTGAAAAACTACAAACAAAATTAAACAATATTTTATTTCTATGTGTAAATTTCAAAAGATTTATAAAATCTTCATCAAATTTAAAGTTAGATCAAATTCAGATTTTTAAAGAATTTCCTGGTTTTCCAGATACTCTTTTCTAACTTGAGAAAGAATTTGAACAGTCCTAAGAATCCAGATTCAATTCAAGTCAGCATCTATGTTTCTACATCAGTGGGTGATAAATTTCAAATGTATAAGGATGTATGGGTCACATTTAACATTTCTTTTTTCAAAGAAAAGAAAAGGGAT
Source organism: Sepioteuthis lessoniana (assembly GCA_963585895.1). Classification (NCBI taxonomy): domain Eukaryota; kingdom Metazoa; phylum Mollusca; class Cephalopoda; order Myopsida; family Loliginidae; genus Sepioteuthis; species Sepioteuthis lessoniana. Next base: position 82,799,090 of record OY757916.1, on the reverse strand, counting down.
CTTAGGTTCAACAAGGCCAGAATAAAATTCAATCAAATAAAATTCGTGTAAAAGAAAAGAATAAATAAAGGCAATCTTAAAAAAAAGAAAAAAAAAGATAGACCACTGAAACACATGGTGTAAGTCTTTACAAACAAAAGAAAACATCTAAAAGTTTCAAATCACACAGTGAAGGGAGAGGATGAATAGATGACAACAGGATCTTTTTACTCACTCTGACACAGCTGCCTTTTACAAAAGAATCCGCATAAAATGTCAAAACAACTTTTTTTTTCTTAAAGAAATTAAAACTATCATTTCAGAGTCAGGTCAGTTTTGTACTCAATAAAAATAGAATTCACTGTTTTCCTTGATCTTAAAGAACTGCTGATTGGAAGGGTATTTGAATGTGAAACAAACACTTTGTAAAGCATCTTTTTCTAAAGAATAAGTTGACTGCATGCACACATGCATATATATATATATATATATATATATAGATAGATTTTTTTTTTTTTTCATTAAGAAAAAACACAAACCGGTCACATTAGGATCATAAATTTATTTCCATCCTGTTATATGTTTTTGATACTCCCAACTCCGGTTTAATTGGACCAAATAATACTAATAAATAAATAAATAAATAAATACCCGGCTCTTCTCATAAGTATGATGTGACACAAGGTCAATTCTTATGTGGCATTTAACAAATTTCTCCAAGAACAACTGCCATACTAAGGTTAAAGAACTCAGTCTATCTTACTATTTACACATAGCTGGATTCATACCTTTCCCAAGGATATTAGTGCTATGTGAAGTACAAACAACCTCATCCAAGATTTGAACTTGGCTCGCTGTGTTCATTTCCTATGACATTAACCATTACACCACGAGCATACATATATATATATATATATATATATATATATAAATGTAGGTGTTACTAAAATCCCCAGAATCTATAAATGGAAGGGATTAGCATAATTATCATCATCATAGGAAATGGAATCATTGACTTGAGTTTATAACCAGGACCAGGTTATTTGCATTTAACTTCATGCTAAGGCCTTTGGGAAAGGCATGAATCCATCTTTTCTCTCCCCAGCTATGAGTAGTAGGGCAGACTGGGTTCTTTAGCCTTGGTTAGGTAATCAATTTCAGAGAATAAAAAAACTTTGAATTCAAATAAGCTTTAATCCACTTGAAAATTCAATGTGTTATATCCTACCTGTGGAAGAGGGGTTGGGTACCTACATATATGAAAGTACATGTGGCATAACATTATCAACATTAGAAACAGACTTGATGAATCAAATTCAAATTTTAGACAAGATTGTGTTTCACTTTGTGGCAATACCCTTGAGAAAGGCATGAATCCTTCTCCCTCCAACTATTGGTAAATAGAAGGAAAGACTGAATTCAGAATCAGAGATGAATTGTTTGGATATACTGGAGCACCATTACTTTTGTTATCAGCTCATCCAAAATGTCTGGTTGGCTCTACATGAATGTTTATTAATATAAGCAAATCACCTGTGTAATTTATCAACTCAGCTTCAGCTAAGTTAAAAGTCACCATCAAATTAGTGAACAAACATTATATGCTTATAACTGCAGCCTAGCAAAAATGGCAAATAACAACAATACACTTAAAATACTCTAAATTTAAGAATAAATCAATTTCCAGTAAAATTTGAAAATGAATGATAATTTTGAGTGGTCTGTGTTCATAGTGAACCTCAGATTTTAATCATCCAAATTATCAATATATAACAGAGATAACTATGAAATGCTCATTAGAATTCTTCATTTCTTTTTAAATAGAATCATTAAGATCATCAAGGGCTGCTGTTACAGCAGGAAACCTAATGGATTCAGGAGTCATCTAGTGAATATCCCTTGTGAAACATGTGAAAATAGAAATTTCAATTTTTCACATAAAAATGCCATAGAAAAAATATATCAAAGTTACTCCAAGTTCAAAAGTAATAGCATCTAAGCTTTTCTCTTGAAAATGAAATATGATGGGTGAAAGCACTTAAGAAAATTTCAAATCATTTCTAAACAAGATTGAATATAATATCTGCAGTCTTCTTTGAAGTAAATCAGTCAAAAACATAACATTAATACATACTTTTTTTGTTTTTAACACAACTTGTTTATATGAGAGATACCTGCTTATATATATATATATATATATATATGAAATGATTTCTTACATCATTTTGTCAGATATTTAGATTTAAACCTCTTGACTAATGATGATAAAAAGCATTTATTTTACATATCAATTGTCTATTTTTAAACATTACCACCTTTTTTTTCTTAAGAAGTTCAACCCAAATACTTCATTGTATATACATAGTTCAAATATCATGCAATGAAAATTTAAAATCAAAACTTTAAACTGATAACTGTATTAAACCAGAGATTTATTGACTCATCTTCATATTGCTATTAATTTGAATAATATTTTAAAATCTTTTTTGGCACACTACTCTCTACAACATTACTTCCAATTCGGTATATATATATATATATATATATATATATATATATATATATATATGCCCACATATTATAAATAGCTAACAGAAATCCTGAAAAAGAAAAAGGCCTACTTTAACTAAAATATTCTTCTAGAGTAAAGATCATCTGGAATCACTTGCATAAGATGCCTTTGTGAAATATTCTTTTAAACAGAATATCTTTTCCTTTCAGTTTTAGGTTACCTTTTTACAAGAAAGTAACATCTGCTTTAATAAGGCAAATGTGTTTCAAGCTTTGACTCTCACTTTCATGTGGAGATCAAGTATCTTATAGTGTTGACGCTGGAGATTCTTTTGCCCAAGTGTGTACCTCCCCAGTGTACCAAATGAAGTGAGTTAAATCATTTGCTGATGTCTGAAGTTGTTTCTAACATGGTATAAAGCATTTCAAATAAATCCTAGCGGGACTTTGTATTGCATCTTGTGACAGACTGGCACTAGCCAAGATATAACAAGTGAGAGGCTAAGAACAATTACACTGCTGATTTTAGAATTTTGGTGAACAAGAAACAAAAAAGGACATTATTCATTAAAGATATTAAAAGGACATCACTCAGTAAAGATATTGAAAATCTTACATATGAATGTATTTACCCAACCTTGCAACACAAGGTCAATTTTTAAGCAGAGTACAGCTGGTTTGAATTCACTTTTTTCTTCTTCTTCTAAACTGGTTACAAAACCAAGGCTAAAGAAACTAGTCTGCCCTACTGTTTACCCATAGCTGTAGTGGAAAGTATAAGGATTCATGCCTTTCTCAAAGGCACTTGTGCAAAGTTAAATGCAAACAGCCTCATCCAGGTTTTGAACAGATTACCAATTCTATTTCCTCTTAAGCTAAATGCACCTCCAGATCTTACATATGTGCATAGTTACTCAGCTGCTAAACTGTTGGCAAAATGCAACACAAGGTCGATTTTTAAGTGAAGTACAGCTGGTTTGAATTTAGATTTTTTCCTTCTTCTAGAATAGTTGCCTTACCAAAGTTAAAAAAACAAGTCTGCCCAACCAAGTGAAGAGAAGAATTCATGCCTTTTTCAATGGCATGAGCACAAAATGAAATACCAACAGCCTTATACATGTACAAATACAAATAATTGCTTAACAGAGAGAGTTTTACTCATAACATATTTACCTCTAATAGGTAACAGAGAATAATATTTACTTCAATTATAATTATTACAAGGACATTATATATCAAACCTTAGGCCAACTGCATAATATGGATAGGACTGTACAGCATATCAACAAAGAATCTATCACAATCTACTAGTTTAAGCACTTTAACACCTTTTTCTGCTCACAGCATGGAGTAGAGGGAATTGTAAGAAATCAGTTTTCAAAAACAACCACCAAAATTGAAACTGGAGAAAGGATAAACAAAAGAAATTGTAAATGCAATTGAATTACTTGCACCTAAACAGGAGTATCACCAATCATCTACCTGATGAAGCTGAAAGATATAATCTAGTCCCAATGTCAGGATGAACAAATAAACAACAGATTATCAATAGTAAATCAAGGTTTTGTTAATAAATACAAGTATGTTTCATTATCATCAAGTTCTGCTGGTAGCATGGAGGTCACTGACTCTTTCTCACCATCAGTCCCTATTGTCCATGGCCCCTAGCAGGACCTCTAGACTGCATCCTATGTCCCCAACAAAGCTGATGTCAGTAATTTCTTGTTTATCAGCTAACCCTGGCATGTCCATAAGAGAACGCTGCTTATGAGTTTAAGCAATAAGAAAGATACAAAAACAAGCATTGCCAAAGATTTCTATATATGAAATCAAATCTTGGTTCATATTCAAGTGTCGTTTCCACTTACTCAAGCACTTCTAAGAACATAGCATCTATATTACATGTAATAAACACTAAAGTGACTTCATTACAAGTAACAAGATCATCAAGTCAACTCAGACAAAAAACATTGAGTTTATGATACAAATAAAAAAATACCAACAGTAGCAGGCTACATGACAAAGTTAGAATCCTATCATCCTCCAAACACCTTTCTGTACATAGACATGATATCTGGGCAGTGAAAGAGAAGGGCTTAAAAAACAGAGATTAAGATTCTTTAAAAAGGACCCTCATCTATAGTGGAATCAATTACTATTAGTGAATCAGAGATGCTGCCAACAGGAAAGCATGATAACAGAAGACCTTTCAGGTAACTTCTCTTTCCAAAATAAACCTCAAAGCAAAAGAAAAAAAAATAGTAGCACTACAAGTCATGAGCTTCCCTCAACTGCCAGACCTTATTCTGAAGCTAATGCAAGAAAGCCTACCTTTTCAAAATAGGTCTTGCTGGCTACCAGAGGGCCTGCAACAGATGTAAATAGATCCCCTCAAATGCGCCCTGGAACTATCTCTAGTCCAGCTTGTTTGTATCACTAGTGCTGCTAAATTCTTTTTTTTTTTTTTTGAAGCACTGGTGGCATAATATATACATTCATTTAATTTAGATGTATAAAGATATTCTTGAAATATACTCTGTCAGTTCTCTTCACCTTCAAAAAGGTATGAATCCATCTCTTTTCCTCTTAGCTGAGTAAATAACAGGGAAGATTAGGCTCTTCAGCCAACGCAGAGCAACTGGTCTGAATGAATGAAGACTGAATTCAAACCAGTTGTCCTCTGCTTAAAACCTGACCTTGTACTGCATCCTATCTTTGCTAGAAGGGTTGGATAAATCAACTGTTATCATAAGAAGTATTATATTAACATTACACTTCAATTACGATGTATTATTAAATATTCATCCAATAATATTAAGTAATACTCACAGAATAATTATTTCAAAAAACTTAAGTGGCTTCAAATTACCAGTTTTGAACTTCTTTAGGCCTCTCAAAAGCATGATATATACATTAATTTAATTTAGATGTATAAAGATATTCTTGAAATATACTCTGTCAGTGAGTTATAAGTGCCTTCAAATTATCAATTTTGAACTTCTTTTGGCTTCTCAAAAGCATAATATATACATTCATTTAATTTAGATGTATAAAGATGTTCTTGAAATATACTGTCAGTGAGATATAAGTAAGGTTATAAAAAATAACTTATAAATTAACATCAAATTAAAGAATAAATAAACTTGAGAACTTGGTCAATTAAAACCTGAAACAAGTCAAAGAACAAACAATACTAATAGAAGATGAGATTTGTAAATGTCAAAGAGTGGGAAGAAGATCCTATTCAGTTCTAAGTACAAAACAGCAACTGAGATGTTATAAAAAAAAAAACAAAAAAAACATCACAAGGTTCAAGATACAAGCAGGAAAAGGATACAAACAATACAGGAAGTAGACAGCATGAGACAGTGAAGAGAGATGGGAATAAAATTCTAAACTTCATTGAAAGATAATTAAAGATAAATACAAAACAGATGAGGACAATAAAGAGGGAGAGAAAGAAGTTCTTCAGTAAATCTATAACTTGCAGAAGGCTATTGTGTAAGTCAATTTAATAATGGAATTGCTATTGTCTGAATCTTTTGTATTTTAATCAACATAGGTAAGGGGGGCAAAATTTATCCCATATATCTATTTTATAGTTCTTTGAGAAGTGGGACTGTGGTATAGAATAGGATATAGGCCAATTTCAATTCCTCCAAAGACAGCAAAAGGCATCAAGAGAATTTTTTTACTAATATAGAATATTCTAAATGATGGAATTATAAGTTACCAGAAATTTAGCAGAAGATAGTGGGGAGAAAATGGTAAATATATTGTTCAATAATATTAATACTATTATTACATACTGATTTATTTGAAATGGTGCTTTCATCTTGGTGGTTATAGTAACAATATTTCAGTCATTATACTCTCCAGCCTGCTTCAGGTGCTCGTTATAGTTGATAACCTGAGTATTTTGCAGGGGTTTGAAGTTCCCATGTTAATGAAAACCTGGTGAAAGCTTAAGAGTACAGTAATAGAAATGTAACTAAAACAACCAAGATGAGGATATTAGTGTATAATCTTATTAGAATTCACCAAATAACCATATGTTCGTACCACTAAGGCTCTGTTATTTTAGGCAGGATTTCTGCCAAACTTTCAGGAATTGTAAAAGTCATCCTTTAAAAAATTTTAACCATTTCTGTGTGTTGCAAACCTCTAGTTACCCAATTATAAGTAAGTAAAGTTGGTGACCGTAGTCGAGGGTGACCAGAAGGCTCCCTTTTCAATAGCTACTACACTGAGGTGCAGAGGAGGGCACTACTCCTTTCCCTGGATTGCTCTACTTTACCCTTGATACATACCTTATATTGCTGAGAGTTAAACAAGGAGGTATCAAGTACCATTTTTAAAGTCTTTGGCATGACTCGACCTGGGATTGAACTCAGGTCTACCAGACCATTAGAGAACACTCTACTCATTAGGCCAATGAGCTTGTTCAAAGTAAAGTTGTCAAACGTAGTCGAGAGTGACCAGAAGGCTCCCTTTTCAATAGCTACTACACGAAGGTGTAGGGGAGGGCACTAATCCTTTCCCTGGATTGCTCCACTTTACCCTTGATACATACCTTATATTGCTGAGTGTTAAACAAGAAGGCATCAAGTACCATCTTTTAAAGTCTTTGGTATGATGCGACCTGGGATTGAACCCAGGTCTTCCAGACCATTGGCGAACACTAAGATGCAACTTTAGTCCCCATTATTTAGAAATTTTGGATCTTGTGTGATATACACCACGAAAAATGCCTCTTGTTCAACATACTAAAGTTGAAAAAATGAATACTTTATGACTTCAAAAACTTTAGTAAAACAGGTGTTTTTAGAAGTATAAATAAATAAAACATTCTCTCATAAATACTTGTGTGATATATATTTACTTTTCAGAGTAGTATACTTCAATAGTTGCTTGACTCAAATTGAGTCATTTCTGTATATTATATCTTAGCAATCACAAGATTTGAAGCAAGCTTTTTAACTTATGGTGAAAAGTGGGTTCCAGCAACTAAATTTGCTGCCAAACACACTGCATCAAAAGGGGTTAAACTGTATTAAGCAAATATTATTTGATTTTTTACACCATAAAATGAAACTATTTTTTATACTAATAAAACCTTAAGTAATACCAAGGTAATCCTGATTTTCAAGGAACTTAAGAGGCTTCATATTATTCAGTGAGAACAGATGATTTATCTAACAGATATAATAAGTAAAGTTAGTGACCTCAGTCAAGGGCAAACTGAAGACTCCCTTTTAACTACTACACCAAGATGTAGGGGAGGACACTACTCCATTCTCTGGATTGCTCAAATTTACCCTTGATCCTTACCTTATAAGGCTGAGTGTTAAGCAAGGCGGTATCAAGTACCATTTTTTGAGTCTTTGGTACAACTCAACCTGGGAATTAATCCAGGTCTTCCGGACCACTGGCACAAAATCCTGAAAGCAATATGCCATGAAACAAGAGCTGTACAGCCACTTACATCCCATCTCTAAAACCATCCAAGTAAGATTAACAGGGCATTCGGGACACTGATGGAGAAGCAAGGATGGACTCAGAAATGACATTCTCCAATGGAGCCCTTCACATGGACGGGCTAATGTTGTCCAACCAGCAAGAACTTACCTACAACAGCTCTGTGCGAACACAGGTGTAGTTTAGAAGACCTCCTGAGAGTGATAGATGATAGAGATGAATGGAGAGAGAGAGTCAGGGAAATCCATGCAAACAGCATGACCCTGATGATGATGATTTCATTTATTTATTATCTCTTATCTTCATTCTTGTATTATAATTTGTTATGCATAAAAAAATAAACTGAAAGATAACTTAAGAATAGTTTTGTAGAGAGAGACTATGAATAGGATATTTTTGTAAACATATTTTGCAACGGACATTATGACGTTAGCATTTTAAAAGACAATGAAGATTTTAGCACCGTGTATTTTACAGAAACATGAGATTCTTGTAAGCCTAAGATATTCTAACAGGATTTTATTTCAGAATTAGAAACTTCAATTTTGAAGATTAAACTTATTTACTATTAAAATATACTAATTCAAATAAATATCTAGTTTAAATGCTCATTATTTTTTATTTTGATAAGAAATATAAATATTGCATAAGGGTTTAGGGTTAATGCTGTTACTTAAATAGTTTTGGTGCCAAAATGTCCCAGATGGCTAGAGCTGCTAATATTTTTAAATCTCTGTTTGGAATTTACTTTGTTGGTTTTCTGTTTTACTGTGTATGAGGTAATGAATATTAAATGAGAAACATCATATAGGGCAAACACTCGCTTTTTACTTTTTTTGCATTGGAAAACTTGCGTTATGCTAAAATATGTTTAATTTTCTTCGTTGACAGAATTTATATAACCAGGAACCTTAAAAAAAACCCAAATCAACATAAGCGAAGTCTGATACTGAGTACACAGAAGGTAGTATTTCTTTGAATTATTCAAAATCCTATCAACAGGGCTTAGAATACACTGACTGTATCCCCTGTAGAGGAATAAGACTCCCAGCCAAGGGGTATTATGAGTATGACACTAAACTGTGTCTGATGGTGTGGTTTAAGTTCTGGAGCCCTAGAAAATAGAGAGTGCTCCTTCATCACCATTACTTCTAGATTTACTCTAATCCAGAGAGGAAATCCCTGTTAGAATCCTATCTATGGGTCAAATAGATCAGTTTGAAAATTAATTAGTATTGGATAATAATACTCGATAGCATATAATTGTATAAATTATTTAGATTAAGAATAGTCACTAAAGCTATAATTGTTTACTAAGAACTATAATTATTAGTTACTTGAAACCATGTAACTGTTTGAAAACAAATGATTTGTAGAAGAGAATACAGCTTACCCTGTATGGCAAAGTGAGTATATTTGTGCCTGGCATGCAGAAATAATGGTACGTCTGAGAGAGAAAGTAAAAAGAAACATGGTTGCCCTAAGACCCCAATTTAAAATAAAATGTGGTCTCAAGCAAAGAGAATTTGCGAGAGTGACATATGCAAATTTTTTTGAAGTGGGTATATCAACCAAATATGAAACACCACATGCAGGTGGAAGAAGTAGAGCTGCAGATGCAATCAAGTGAAGACATGATTTTTTTGTTGGCTGAAGTGAATAGCAAAGACGTTAATTTTGTTGGCAGAGGCAAAGAGTGAAGACATTATTTTTTGTTAGCGATCACTAGAATCCATTGTAACTAGTTCAAGGATAGAAAATGATTATTTAATAGAAATACATAGTTACTTGAAACCATATAAATGTATATGAATTATTTGTATAAGTTTGGTTTGGTGGGTTTTATGGCATATCAACCTTTGTAGGTTATTTAACACCAAATCCATTTTTATGTAAATAATCTGTTCTATCTAAAACAATTCAGTTTAGCATAAGTACACAGTTTAATAGTCAAAAACATTTCCATTTCAAACTATTCAAGCAGTTATATGTAACAATTCAGTTAAGTGTAAATACAGTTTTAATGTCGAAAAACAGTTCTAATTCAAATAATTCAGTTAAGCATAAGCACACAGTTTAAATGTAAGTACGGTTTAATTGTCAAAAACATTCATTTTTGAAGCTATTCAGTTTACTCAAAGAACTCATTTTAGCATAAGTATGCTGTTAGTTCCATTTAACCATAGATAGGGCCCTATCAGATGCTACCACTCCGGGCCAGAGTGGACCTGGGAGCAATGGCAATGAAGGGGTACTCCGCATTCCCCAAAGCTCCAGCACTGCTGGAACCTCACCATCAGATTGTTTAGTGTCATATCCAGGACACTCTTTAGGGGGGGTCTTACTCCTCTGCAGAGGTGCAGTCAGTGTATTCTACAGCCCCCAGCTGACTGGGCAAATATTTGTATAAGGTAGGAACACTTGAAACAATACAATTGTGTGCATAGGAATACTTCTTATCATATAACTGAGTGAGAAAAAACCTCTTAAGAAACAACTGCACAAAAAATGTAAATATAAATATACAATGATTTATTTCCTTACTTCTAATCATGAAATAATCCTAAACAGGTTTACATGCTATTAAAATCAATCAATCAGTCGGAATTATTTAGTATTCTCCATTTTGTTGAATATATAGTCCTTGGGTGTCTCCTAGAAAAGAAAATGAAAGAAATAAGGAAAATAATGAGATCAAATACTGCCATTATGCCATATATTCAGACTGGTGGTTATTATTATTGCTTGGATTTCTATATTTTGGCCTGTATACTCGAGCTAATCTTATCCAAAGTTCTGAGATGAAGGATGATCTTTATTCCATGTATTATTCAGACTTGAATCTCTGGAGAAAAATTGAGAAGAGTTGACTAATGAAATTAAACAAACGTTTATAATGAGATTATGTTTTTGATTTCATTACATCTAATACATTTTATAATGAAATAATATGAGATAAAACAATAAAATAACATTGTTTACTCATGCAATTAGGTGAACACCCCGTATATATGAGATTTGAATTTGAGAAGTAGATGGTGTAAATAAGACTAAATACACAAATTGATATCTCTTGGGTATTGCAAGTTTTGCCCATTTTAATGCTGCATGACATAAAAGTAAATTTGTACAAAAAGAATTCTCACAGACAACATGTTTCATTAACACAGTGCCAAAAATGGAATGTCAATCTTTTCAGTAACCATTCCTCTGCAATAAGATAAAAAAAATGCCTCCAGAGAAAGCATGAACATATTGCTTGAACTCAAAATCTGATTGGCTCTTTTGATCTGTTTTGATAGGTATTTTTACCTTCATTTTAAAGAGGGATGATCCAAGTTACTTATTCTGTAGGTTTAAAATATTACAAAAAGAATAACACATCACTAAAAGCTACTTTGAAATTTTATCCCATTAACTGCAGAGGGTAGAAAAAGTTCAGTAATGGAAGTTTTATGACTTAACTGCAAAATACAGTAATTTCTGAGCCATAGGAATATATCTCAATATGAATAATGAAATTTTCATTTTTATTATGACTGATAACAACTCAGTTCTACCAGTGAGTCAGGATATCAAATGGAGAATTTTTCCCTTAAGAAATCAGTTCCCAGAATCCTTTTTTAATTTTTTAATCTAATGATATATATAATTTTAACTTATTGTAGCATTTTAAATAGATTCCAAAATCACTAAAACTGGGTCCTTTCATTTTGACGCCCACAGTTTCTATGAAAAAAAAAAAAATTTGCTTCCATCGATTGACCACTTTGCTTGTAAAGAACTTTGAGTATTTGTTTATTCCTTATATGATAAATCTTTTGTTAAGTTGAGGTTTAGGGTTGGTAGTTATTTGGTGAATGTCTCATTTAGAAATGAACAACTGAGCTTCTCTTACAGTAATTAATTCTAAATTTCCTTTAAAGAATTTCTGGAAAAAAAAAGAAAAAGGGATTTTAAAAATGAAGTCAAAAAATAGGTGGTTTGTATAATTCCATTATTATTTCCCTCCTTAAAAGTTTTTCACACCAGCTTTAACTTGTGATCTTTCCCTGAAGTTTGAGTGACAGCAAGTCTCTTCCGGTCTCCAGGATTCTTCTGAGTATTCTAGCTGATCTCAACAATGCCTGTAAGGTTTTGATTCTTTCTCTGAATTCCAATTCCTTCAGTCACTTTTTCAAGCCTCTGAGGATTGTTCTAAGCATGCCAACTACAATTGGTATTACCTTCACATTCCACAGTTTTTTCAGTTCACTGGCAAGATCTAAGTAAGTGCTTTTAGGTTTGTTAGTTTTTTTGTTGTTGCTTTCTTTCATTTTCACTCTGTACACCACTGGGACAGCAAAATCCAGTTGATGACAAGTTATTATCATTATCTTCATCATGTCCTTACAACTTTTCACAGCAGTAGTAACTCAAGTTTTTCACTGAATTTTGAGTGACAGCAAGTCTCTTCAACCCTCCAAATACTTCTAAGTATTCAAGATGATTTCAGCAGTGCTGTGGTCTAGACAGATTCTAATTCTTCTTCAGATTTCCTTGTGACTCAATCTCTTTTCAAGGTTCTTTGGGATAGATTCAGTATTGCTGCAGCTGCTGCTTCACTTTAAAGTGATCAATGTTTGAATAGTATTAATGGCACCATTATATCTCCAAGATAAGTGTATTGGGAATGAAGTAGTGTATTGTGCTGCACAGGAAGTTAATGGGTTAATAAAAAAACTAAAGACTGGAATATAAACTTTCACAATAAAGAAATAAAGTATGAAAGTCTCTTAAATATTAATGCATATCCCATTTGACTTGATCAGATTATGCACATTAAAGTTAACTGTGTGAATAAAAAAATCATTTTTTATATAATTTTGAATAAGAGATAAAAAAAAAAGTTTTAAAAAAAGAAAAAAAGCATTTCATTTTTCAATGAACTGACAAATAAATATCTTAAAACTTTAACACTTTCTACTAAGTCAAAAGTAAGAATATATATGAAAACTAAATAATTCATTCTATAAATAAGCAATGACTTACAATCCTTAGAGATATGGTTTACAAAGTGACTAAAGTACAACGTATACACAAATTTCAATTTATATAATGTTTGTTGTAGTTATCTAAACCTTGGAACCTGTAAACCTTCATATTTCAGGCTGAATACTATTTTAATTTATACTGTAAACCTAATATTTTGGATATATTCACCATCAGCCCAACTTTTTAAGTTGAGTGCTATTTTGTTATGCGTTATGAGCCTGATATTTCAGGCTGTCAACTATTTCCCTTTCTTTTAGAGCAACCATTTTCCCATTCTTTTAGAGTAAACATCTCTCCATTCTTTTAAAGCAAACATTTTCCAATTGATCTTATGATAAATATGAAGGCCAAATGTGTGTTTCAAGACTCAAGGAATTGAATGATAACTTGACACAACATCAGTTTTGTTTTATAAAAATTCAGAAAAGGAACATCGCTTCTATTATGGTAAGCTATAAACTCAGTGGAATAATCACCACGATTGGGAAATCTTATAGTGACAGAGATTTCATAAAACTGTGCCTTATAAAAACAGTTGAAATTCTGTCCAGAGAAAACATTTATTCAAAGCAATTTCCTCAACCAGGAACACTGTTGCTGAATAGATTGATGAAATGTCAGCTGATTTGAAACAACATTTGAAGGTTGTATCATCAAGATTTGAATATTTTACTATTGCTATCGAAGAGACCATTAACATTACTGGAATAGCACAGCTTGCAGTTGTCTTCAGGGCCTGTGGGATTGAATTTGATATCTATGAAAAACTGACTGAATTGGTCTCCATACAACAAGCCAGGAAATCTTTGAGAAAGTCAAGTTCTGCAGGTCTATTGTTTTAAGTAAACTTTTATGCTTATCTTCTGACAGTGCAGCAAATATGATTGGCAGACGTAATGGTGTAGTTACCAAGTTATGTACAAAAATTTAAAAAAAACTCATATACAGGGACATCATTCGCACATTTCCACTGTATTATTCATCAGCAAAATTTGTTCAAAGATTTTAAAATTGGATCATGTGCTTAGGTTGGTCACAAAGACTGAACTATATCAGAGACCATATTCTTAACCTCTAACAATTCAGCCAGTTGAAAAATAGGAATAATCAGTTTCATTTTACACAGAAGTCTGCTCACTGTTACATCACAAAATGCTGAAAATATTCTATTTGTTGAGACAAGAAATAATGTTTTAAGAGATGAAAGGTGAAATAAAAGATGAAAGTTGGCTCTAAAATCTTGCTATTGCTGTGGATATTACTGCACAATTAACGAATCTTAATTTGAATGAACAAATTCAAAGCAAACTCATCACTCAGTTGTATGATGAAATCAAGTTCTTCATTACAAAACTGAGTTTAAGAATGTTACAGTGATCAAATGAAAATTTAGCTGATATTCCTATGTGCAAACAGCTGAAGAATACTGCCAATACTGAGTTTGTATTAACCTTTGCTAAATATGACAGTTACCTGGAATTATTGTCAAAGAAATTTCAGGAAAGATTTCATGATTTCTCACCTTTTGAACATCAGTTTATATAATTTTCAGCACTATTCACCATTGATATTGCAGAAGAAAGCCTGCAGATGGAATTATCAGAAATGCAGTCAGATTCTGCATTCAGAGGAAAGTATCTTAGAGTGGGAATAGCTGGGGTTTCTTTTTATATCATCATGAAAAGGTTAAAAACTTCGGAAAGTTTCCAATAAAGATTATGGCAATGTTTGGTTCTATGTAATTGTGTGAACAGTTATTTTTCTTCATGAAATTATCAAAACCTTCTCAAACAACAAGGGTGACTGATCAACATTTGTCAAAGTTAGAGCTACACAGACATTTCACCCAAACATACACAAATTGTCAGCAAAACGAGGTGTCAAGCCTCAGGAAAAAACACTAGAAATGATTGAATAATAGCAAATAAATTTTTAGTTTTGAACTGTTGTAATTTTTGTATATTGCATTTGTTTTATCTAAATTTTAGTCAATGACTTCAATTGGTTATAATATGTGCAATTAATTGTCATGTGTAGCCCTCATAACAACACATGTGATTCATGTGACTCTCAGGGAACCCTCAGTTTGACATGCTGGGTTTACAAAGTGACTAAAATACAAAATATACATAAATTTCAATTTATGTAATTCTTCTTGTAGTTGTCTAAAGCTTTGAACCTGTAAACCTTTTATAGTTCAGGCGGAATACTATTTTAATTTACACTGTAAACCTAAGATTTTAGGCTGAGTGCTATTTCAATAGACATCATAAAACCAATCTTTTAGGTTGAGTGCTATTTTGTTGTGCATTATAAGCTTGATATTTCAGACTGTCCACAATTTCCCATTCTTTTTTAGTGAAAACTTTTCTCCATTCTTTTAGAGCAACTATTTTCACACACTTTTAGAGACACCATTTTTCCATTATTTTAGTACGACTATTTTCACACTCTTTTAGTACAACCATTTCCCCATTCTTTTTGAGCAAATATTTCCTCATTCTTTTACAGTAACTATTCTCTCATTCTTTGATCAAAACCATTTTTTCTTTCTTTTAGAGTAATTATAAGAAAACAATTTGCAATTTTTGGAATCTATAAAGATTTTTCTCTTTACTTCTGAACTCTTCTAAAACATTAAATATGACAATATCATAAGGTGAAAGCTATCAATTAGATAACCACCACTAACTAAGTACTATTGTCAAGTGAATAAACCGCTTGAATAGAACTAACAATGATAAAGCCTCATACAAAGATTAAATATTGTCCTGCAGCTGTCAACAATTGTTCTGTTCATCTCTGTGTCATTTCACCAGTATCCATTGCACAATTGCTTTGGCATATTTGACAATAGCATTTGCAGCAGGGCATCAGGATTTTAACCTTGCCTAGTCATTTGCATTTTGGACAAGTGAAACTCCAATTGTATTATGACATCCAAAGTCTTGTGACAGATGTGTTCAGACAAGAGAAACCAATAGATGGATGGATGAATGGATAGATGAAGAAGAAAAGAAAACTAGAAAAGATCTATCTACAATAGTAACAACAATGGGTGTAGCACTGAGATAAGCCAACAGTTGTATATTTAGTGAGATGAAGGCTAAAGACAGATGGCAGTAGTACTGTTTTATTTTGGGGTTTTTTCCTATGGACATGTCTACATACATTCTACGATAAAAAGAGGAAAGCAGTAAAAAGAAAGACGTGTGCCATAATAATTTTCAAAATTTTTTTTAATATTTACAAAAGTTACAAGGCATAAGAAGAAACTCCCCATACCACTCAAAAAAATATTCTCTCTCGACAAATGGTTAAGACTGAGAATCCCACAAAAGTGTCATGAAAATAATTTATGAAATGAACTCAAATGGATAATTATGACTATTATGATAGCTTAATTTTCTTTAATATTTTGGGAGATGGCATATGTTAGATTATTAACTGCATATGATTTTCTAGGACATTGACATTCAGATGGACTATTTTATATAAGAAAACAATTTCTCTCTAAGCTTTTGAGAGGCAGACTTATGATTATTTACATTATTTGTATATCTTAGTTGATTGTTCTTATCTTGATAGTTATATTTGCAAAATGACCTGAAAAAGGGTGGAGGATACAGCAACTGAAACATTGTGAGTATAACAACCAAAATGAGGACAATAGTTCAAGACATGTAAATAATAGGCATAATAATGTTTTAAATTGATTGATATATTTCAATGGATCTGAAGATCAAAGATTCCTCTAATAAGGAGACTGCACCTATATAATGCAACATGTATCTCTTTGATGATGTCCAATTGCAACAACTGGGCAGCTCCAAAGGCAACTATGGATATGCTTGATGCCAGCCAAAACAAACACTAGAGAATTATTACTGGATACTGATGGAAAACAACCTAATCTCCAAGGTACTATTTACCAACCCCTCCGCTCGGGCAGGATATGACACAAGGTCAATTTTTAAGCGGAGTTTAACAGGTTTTAATTCAGAGTTTTCCTTCTCCTAGACTAGTTGCCTCACCAAGGCTGAAGAACCTAGTCCGTCCTACTATTTACCCATAGCTGGAGGGAGAATAAGGGTGTTCATACCTTTCCCAAGGGTATTTGCCCGAAAGTGAACGTAATAGCGCGACTGGAGTACGAACTCGCGTACTACGATTCCGCAGTTCATCGCTTTAACCATTACACCACGAGGACACCCCCCTAATCCTAATCTCCAAGGTTCTGTACAAGGTATACAACACCATTCTATTATCAACAAGGGTGGTCCATATTTGGTCATGTGCTATGGATACCTGAAGAAACATCTGCACAAAATTCCCTGGAATTAGCTGTAATAGGGTTCACCAATTACAAAGCATGAAGGGGCAACCACTACACAAACTTGCTTGATAAATTGCAAACCAACATTCAAAATGCAGGACTGGAATCCCTAAGATGTGACAAGTGGCTGAGTGAACTAAGGACCTTCACAAAGGAAAGGACAAAGTAGCTTCAAATGAAGGACTGAATGCTGCTGTAGGATGTTTTTGTGGCAAAATGCAGTAAAACCCACATATTGCTAGTGACGATGTCCTTCATTTATCATTATGAATCTACACAAGACAAGGAAATACAATTTGTATCCAAAAAGAAACTGAACTATTAAAACCACATGCTCACAACTAAAACTTTATGAAACAATGACCTTGAACTTTACAAGAAAAAAAATGCATCACACAATGTTAGTGAAGGAGCTGTGTATGGTAATGTAAATATGTATGCAAAGGGCTTGGTCCCCTCCTCCATTTCAATAATTAAAAATCTTTTTATTCCAAAATAAGAAAAAATTTTTACAGACTTTTCTAATGTTCCAGCTGGCCTGTGGGGAGGATTATCAGAGCCAAACACAATACCATGAGTGGTACCAGCATCACAAGTTGGAAATATACCGTTCTTGCCACTAAAAATGATCCAAAACCTGAATTACCTTCCACATGAACAGATGATGATCACAAAAAGAATTTTTGTCAAAACACAGGATAATTCACATCTCCCAGACATGCCACACCTCAGATTTGGTTCCCGCAAACACTGAGTGACATGGATTTTTAGAGGATAGAAAAGATAGAAAGATCTGCAGTCTCAATTAAAATAATTTATAAAATGCATTACAGAACAAGAAAAATAACCTTCAGAGAACAGTGTCTGGAATTGCATAGAAATCATATTTACCCAACCCCTCCGCCCGGACAGGATATAACACAAGGTTAATTTTTTAAGCAGAGTTTAACAGGTTTGAATTCAGAGTTTTCCTTCTCCTAGACTAGCTGCCTCACCAAGTCTGAAGAAATCAGTCTGTCCTACTATTTACCCATAGCTGGAGGGAAAATAATTGGATTCACACCTTTCCCAAGAGTATTAGTGCTATGTGAAATGCAATTAGTCTCGTCCAGGATTTGAACTCATGTCGCCGTGTCCATTTCTTACAATGATAACCATTACACCACGGGCACCTCTGGAATTGCATAGAAATGCTGAGAACAATATCCAAAACTGCAAAGAAAAGCTGGAAACAATATCTAGAACTGAAAAAAAAAAAAGTGATCGGATCAGTCTTAAGAACAGCAAAAAAATGCTGGTAATGATGTATCAACAATGAAGGGGACTATTTTGAATTAGGCACACATCATTACAGGGTTGGTAATGTGATAACTTTTTGAAAGTTTAGTTTCTTTTTAAATCACACCTGATACACAATCTTTTCATAAAACAGAAGAAACATACCATTCTAAAAATTAAAATAAACCCAACAGCAAAAAGAAACCCTTATCAATAAAAAAAAAATCATAAATCAATAGATTATAATTTCCAATAATTTCTTTGAAAGCAACATGAACTAAAACGGCATTGATGTTTGAAGTTTTCAAAAGAGCATGTAACTTTCATTAATATAGTTTTTTTTTTTTAACTAGAACCTTAAATCAAAATATAGATTAACAATATAAGATACTGTGGTATGAAAATGTAAGGTAGAATATAGGCAGCAGTTGTCATTTTGAGTCCACTGCTGAACAAAAAGCGTTTTCCGATTCCTTGTATGATGATACTAGACTAAGCTATGCCTTACCAGCAAACTCCACTATCTAAACTCTTCATCTTCTGTCAAGTCTTTTACAACAGTTGTTATTTCTTTGGTACCATCCTATTAACCTTTTAAACAATCTGTTATGCTCCCTTCTAACTATATGATCTGCTCACTTCCATTTTTACTGTTTAATTACTTCTGTGATATTCTTTACATAAGTCAACTCCTTGATTCATGTTGATCTCTTAAACTTATATGTGTTTGTATGTATGTATAAAAGTTATATTCATATATACTACAATAGGTATTGCAATATATACATATATATATATATGTGTATGTATGTGTGTGTATATATATATATATATATATATATATATACACACACACACACACACATATGCAGAATATAACATATATATATATGTTATATTCTGCATATATGTGTGTGTGTGTGTGTGTGTGTATGTGTGTGTGTATTGAAGTCTATGTCTCTCTTCCTCTCTCTCTATGAATATATCATTAAAAACAAATATTACTCTCAGATCCTCTCTGACCTGGAGTGGTAGTGTCTGTTGGGGCCTGATCTATGGGTTGGGTAGAAGTGTTCTCTCTTTTACTATATACTTATTGATATTAAATAGAATTATTGGTGCTGAATCGTAGTGCTTGAAACTATTTAGCTGTGTACAAACAATAAAATGCAATATTTTAAAACATTTAACTCTGTGTAAATAAATGATTACTATTAAATAGGGAATACTAAATAAATAGAATTATTAATGTTAAATAACAATACTTGAAACCATTTAACTGTGAGTAAACAAATGAGCTCTCATTTAAAATGAAGTTACCTACAAACTATTCACTTAAAAATCATATATAACATACACATATATAAACAGGATTCGGCATTAAATAACTATCAAGGGTTGATATGCCATTAAACTAAATAACCAAAACTAAAAGCAAACTTACTATCACACTGAGGTCATCGGAAACAATAATGCTCAAAATAACTTTAAGAATAATTAGAATATATATATTGGTCAAATAGGTAAGAAACTGATAGTCATCAAGAGCAGACAATTATGTTTACATTATCCAAACTTCTTACCTATTTGACCAATATATATATTCTAATATATCAAAGTTTGGATAATGTTAACATAATTGTCTGCTCTTTACATTATCCAAACTTTGATATATATACGCTATATCACCAATATCAAACACTCCTTATATAAAAATATAGACAACTACTTTATTGAATCAATTATTATAGATATTATACACACACATATAATCTAGGAAAGTTTGGTTTTGTTTTGGTAGGTTTAATGGCATATCAACTATTGTAGGTTATTTAATACCAAATCCAATTTATACAGATATGATTTTTAAGTACATTCTGTAGATAACATTTTTAAATGAGCCTTAGCTCATTTTTTGCACACAGTTAAATGGTTTCCAGCATTTCTAATTAACACAAATAATTATATTTACTATCAATCATTTGTATGCACATATTTAAATAGGTATACATATATGATTCTTAAGTGAATAGTTTTTTTGGCAATTCCATTTTTAAATCAGAACTAATTTATTTGCACAATAGTATTGCTATTGTTTCTACACAGTTAAATGGTTTCAATTATTGTTATCTAACACTTATAATTGTATTCAATATTAATCATTTATTTTCACACAGTGAATTAGTTCCAAATATTGCTATTTAAAACTAATCATTTGTTTACACACAGATGGATCCAAGTATTGCTATTTATCCCTAACAATTCAAACAAACATTAGTTATTTGTTTCCACATAGTTAAATGATCAAACAATATTATTTCAAACAATTTAATTTTGCATAAGTCATTTGTTTGCATACAGTTTAAATGTCAAACAGTTCTATTTGACCCATAGATAGGACCCGATCAGGAGATACTACCCCAGGTCAAAGTGGACCTGGGAGAAATGGCAGTGAAGGGGTACTCCACATTTCCCAAAGCTCTAACATTACTATAGCCTCAGCATCAGACTGTTTAGCGTCATATCCAGGACATTCATTGGAATGGGATTGTACCCCTCTGCAGAGACACAGTCAGCCAACTGGGCTGAATTTAGGAAAAAGTAGATATCTTAAAATCACAACATCAACACATGATACTATATAGAGTTAAAAATTATGATGACCAAAATTACTCAGAATTTATACACCTACAGAATTTTGAATTTTTAACGCACTTTTGTTTTTGTGTTGAGACATCAAATTCAACAACAGGTGAAGCTTATTAAAGAATATAATAGACTTAATTTATCAATTTTCTTTACTAAAATGACTAAAAGAGTATGCAGATGCTTATGCAAGTAGAGATGCCTCAGATGTTTTACTCAACAGTTCATCAAAAGTGTATTAAAAATACAGACACTTTTTGCTTTATTCTTGATAATCAAAACACTTGATGCCAAATATAAAACCCTAAAAAATGAATTTGTGTAAAAATGAAATGTGTATTTATCTCAAAGAAAATGATCATTTCAAAAGATTTTGTAAAAACCAATTCCACTGATTTGAACTTGTAATGTCAGCCAACATTCCAATTTTAGTCTTTGCTTGGTCTGAAGTAGTGATCACTTATATTGTATGCCAACTTGATATCAATGTTTAGAAAAGCATACCCTTATCCCAAAAGTGTAATAACACAGAAAAGCAGTTCATTTTTTAACCATCCTTAGACTAGTGTACTTTAAGAAATAACTTGAAGGTGAACAGCTGTGGTTTGACTGGTAGAAGCCAAGTATCAGAAGACAGAAGTGGGTGATAAAAATGCCTGCTAAACTGAAGGGGTGTTGCATGGCTAAGGTGGGGACACCCACGGCAGACGGGTGTGTCCAGAATCATGCCGGGTGACATGTGGGGGAGGTCAGGTTGTCTTATGATAACAAAAATAAGAAGAATGATTATTAAATGTTTGATGATTCATTATTTTTTTTATACCCTTGCTAACAAGCTTGCAGCATAATTTCTTTTGACATTTCTTATATTTTGAAAATTTTTAAATGATTTTAGAGTTTCATGATCTTTGATTTGATATCTTTTCTTTACTTCAGATTTTCCCTATAATCTACAAGTAATTGTGCATCTGTTTAAAATTGTGTTCAATATATATCTGTAAGTACAGAATTTTTCACAAAGGGTGCAACCATCTTTTTTGGCAATTTGAAGTCATAAGAATCATCCCATAACCTGGTTTGGTCATAGGGACATAACTCACAAAGCCCATCTCTCTCCAGGTCTGTTTTGAATTCAGAGTTTCTTTTTCTTAGACTGGTTGCTACACAAAAATTTAAGTGCCCAGTCTGACCTCCTTCTATTGACCCTTAGCTGGAGGGAAAATACTTGGATTCATCTTACTCACAAGGGTATGAGCACAATGTGAAATGCAAACAACCTCATTTAGGATTTGAACTCAGGCAGCCAAATCTACTTCCAATGAACGCCTCCAGTAATTTGTACTTAAATTATTTTAAATTAAAAACTATAGACACAATCTACTAAGAGATTTTCTAGGTGAGCAAGTTAAACACTTGAATATGTCATTGCGAACTTTCATAATTAACAAAGATAGCAGGCCTTATATATATATATATAGAAATAACACTAATATCACCCAAAAAGAAAACTTTGGTTTTAAAATGAGAAAGTGCCCACCACAATTACATGAATGAGATAATTTTGAAAAGGACCTTACTAACTTTGTGAAAAACATAAAATTTCACAACCTAGACTCATTCCAAAAAAAAGTAAAACAGAATATGAAAAAAAAATTCCTACTGGGCCAACTAAAAACTAATGACTCTAACATCTAATAAAATAACTAAATAAACAAGTAATGATAATAATAATAATAATAATAATAATAATACACCATTGGGAACTGTGCAAGAAATTGAAATTTAACCATACTACCAAATGGTATATGCACAAACCAGAATCTGTCCTTGAGAAAACAACATTCAAAATTCTCTGATATTTTGAGATACAAACAGATCACCTAATCCTGGCAAGAAGACTAGACCTAGTGTAAATTAACAAGAAAAAAGAATTTGCCATCCAGAGGAATTTGCCATTCTGATGGACAGCAGAGTGGAAATAAAAGATAGATGAATACTTGGACCTTGTAAGAGAAATAGGCTAGCCATAGAACATGAGGGTGATGGTAATTGTTGGTGCACTTTGAACAGTCTCCAAATGGTTGGAAAGGGAACTAGAAGAATTGGAAAATTGAATCTATCCAAAGTACAATATTGTTAAGATCAGCCAGAATATTGAGGAGTGTCCTGGAGACCAGAGGAGACTTGTTGTCCCTCAGACTCAAATGAATGATGACCAGCTAGCACTAGTGTGAAAAACTCACAAGGAGTGAAATAATTTTTTTTCTATTAACAAGAAAAAACAAACTATTATCTAATGGATTTTATTGTGCCTGCAGACCACAGAGTGAAAGTGAAAGAAGGCAAAAAGCTGGATAAATACCAAGACCTTCCTTGCCAGAGAGTTGAAAAGGCATTGGAACATGAAAGCGACAGTGATACTAATCCTAGTCAAGACCCTTGGAACAAACCTTAAGAATATGGAAAAAAAGACTTGAAGAACTGGAGATTAAAGGAAGAATTGAAACCATCCAGATCATAGCACTACTAAAAGACCTGAGAAAAATTGCTCTCACTCAGTGAAAAACCATCTGATAGAGAAGTAAAAAAAACTCTCATAATAAATAAAACACTAGAAAATAATAAATTAAACATAACAGAAAAATAAATTCACAAATCACAAAATATAACATACACACATAAATAACCATGCATTATAAACAAGACTGCCCTTTCCAGAATGCCCCACAAACTACATCAGCTTTCCCATCATACCCCACAGAGTAGAGAAAGGGATATCCAACATATGAAAACTTCTTCATTTGATGATTACATAAGCAAGAAACTGACAATCACCAAGCATTGTTCATTCTGTATCTACACTTCTCTAACTCAGATCTATATGTGCTCACCAATATTGACCATATTTTATAAGGAAATATAGCAAACTATATATATATATATATATATATATATATATATATATATGATCATCATGTCGTGCCACTAGCACGAATATCCCTGACCTTCTCTCGCCATTTCTCCCTATCATTCATCGCTTTTGGCAGGTCTTCAGGGCTACATCTTCACATAGCTGCTGTATGTATGTTCGAACTGGTCATCCTGCTTTTGCTTGGCCATATGCGGGGGTCCATAAGAGTACATCACTGATGAGTTAATCCTTGCTTCTCCAGCAGTGTCCTGTGTGTCTGGTTCGTCTAACTTGGATATTTTTCTTGATGGGAGGCAGGTGGCCGTATAGTTGGTGTCTTGTGGGGTGTTGCCACCAGGACTTGTTCAATATTGCTCTCAACATTCTTGTGTAATTGCCGTCTAGCTTCTTCGTCGGCCGTTTAGTTAGCATCCAAGTAGTGCATCCATATAGCAGTATCGATATGACCACTGCCTGGAAGAAACTGCGTTTCATTTTATCAGTCAGGTCAGATTTCCATATGATCGAGAGCCTATATACAAACGTTTCCTAAATTTTTTCATGGCCTAAATGGGGTAAAAAATTTTGTGAGCCACTGAAAGAGGGTGTAGAAAGTACTTTTACTTTTGACATGATCACTAATTTTTTTAGTCTAAATTTTATGAAACTAAAGTCTGAAAGATATACCAATTGGCTTGTTTAGCCACCTAGTTTTATTAATGAAACATTTTTCTCCATGAGAAACTTTTAGAATTTATGCACGACATTAGATATTTACTGCACAGCATAATCTTTCCTTGTGCATAGTCATAAAGTTTAGAGAGAACTTTGATACATGCACAAGCATACTCTTGTACATATCAGTACATACATCAAATGACATGAATACTTGCAAACTGTTATACAAACCTCAACACATAGAGGATGTTTTTTAAAAAATGGGTGCAACCATCTCTTTTTACCACTTGTATTTAAATAATTCTAACTCATTTTTAGCCCTGAAAACAATAGTTGTAGAAAACCCAATCAGCAAAGATGGCTTTCAAAGAGACTTTTTGGGAGGATAAGTGAAACATTCAATGAGAACATTGAGAGTTAACAAAGATAACTGACCTGAGTTATTTCAGTCTTGTATACTGTAAGTCTAATGAAATTTATTTTATGTTTTAGTTTATTTTCATAACAAGTAAGAAACATATTAGTTAAATTCATTTTATATTTTCATAGAGAAATGAATTAAGGTATAAAACATCCAGCATACACTATTTCAAACAGATGTAAAGCCTTGCTGACTACTTTAACTTTTTTTGTCATTCTGAAAATAATTGCTGTGGATAACACAATCTACACAGCTTTTTAAAAGATTTTCTTATTGGGTGAGTTTAACACTAGGGAAATATAACAGAGAATTTTGGGAGTTAACAAAGATAACTAATATGAGCTCTTTCTATTTTGTATATTAAGTCTCAAGAAATTTATCAGATAAATGCAATACAGTCGATTCATTAAGAAGTGAAGACTAGAGAAATTTAAATTTGTCTTTCACTCATTAGCAAGATTTAAAAACAAAATGTTCATCTGTAGAAAAGGATATAGTACACATAACCCAAGTGTATGGATGCTCAATTGAGGCTAGTGCATGATGCAATTATTTTAACTGCTAAATGCTGTTGTTTTTTCACACACTGTTGTTACATAGCTTATACTGAGGTATAGAATATATGTGCATGTAAATTTAGCCTCTTATCCTTATTGTTACATTTTTTATGAAACTCTCTGTACATTATTATTACTTAGAATATTTGGACTATTCACCTCATCTTTACTCTTATAATCACAACATTTCAGTTGATATGTCCTTTGGCCTTCTTCAGGTGTTTCATGTCAAACTCAGGAGTCCACATAGAATCCCAAACTGAACCCTTTATTTGAACCACAGGGATAGACTGTTCCAATCCTGTTAACCATGACTGGGTACAAGCGTTAAGTATTAGAAAGTATTCCTTGTTAGTTTTACCTGTTGTTGGGAATGAACTGCAACCTCCAGATGATTTCACTTCAAAGCAACTTCCAACCAAACACTTTATCTACTGTGCCATGTGTCTTTGCCGAACAATTCACAATGAATTTTTGGGATTTATAAACCTAATGTCTCGATCACATTTGTTTTTTAGCTCATATTGCAATTTTTTTTTATCAAGCCATTTTAATAAATTGTTCTAAAATTGCATTCATCTTTATACTTGGTCTACTCAACAGGTCACTGTAGCCTAACATATGCGCCACTTCTTTGAGATGTCTTATCTTCCAGTGTTCTTCCCTGTCAATTATTTTAGTTTGATCTCACAAGGGTTGATGGTTTCTCTTTTCCTTCCATATATGGTCAGCCATACTGAACTTTTCACTTTCTCCCTGATATATTGCTTTTCAGTGTTCCTCTAGCCTTACTTTTAGTGGGCAGCAAGTCTTGCCTTTATATACCATATCACATGGGATGGAGCAGATGCAGTTCTTGATCCTGTTGTATTCTGTTGGAAGCTTAACTTGGCAGAGATATTTTTAAAGAGTTGTGCTGCTAGTGAATATTGTCCTGATATCATATGAACTGCATATCTTTCAAATGTTTTCATATATGCCTTTGACATAGGGCAAACAGGCTGTAGTGAGTTTTCATGTCCTGTTCTCTCTTGTTTGATCTAAATTTCTTGGTGCCGATGTTATGCTCTTTGGGTAGTTGTTGCTATGAAGGTTGTCTTTCTTGTAAGATTCGTCCAGATATTGTATATATGTTTATGTGTTGCTAGAAAATATAGGATTGTTTCATCAAGGTGAAAAAAATGACCAAACTGTTGCAACAGCAAGAAATTAATGAAGGCCTTGGATGTATACAATTAAAATATATATATATATATATATATATATATATATATATATATGTAAAATTATTCATATATGATCACAGATGCTTTTTGGTTTGGTTTCTTTGTTTAATGGCATATCAAACTTCATGGATGTTTTAGATCCAAAACCATCCTTGTAGAAGAACAGTAGTGATACTATTTCACCCATAGCTGGGAGGATAAGGAGGTTTACACTTTTCCCAAAGGAATTAGTCTAAAAGTTAACATAATAGTGTGATTGGAGTTTTAACTGAATTTACCCAACCTCCAATTACAGGCAAGATGAGACAAAAGGGCAATCTTTTAACAAAGTAAAGTTGGTTTGAATTCAGAGTTTTCCTTCTCTTTGACTGGTTGCCAAACCAAGGCAAAAGAATTCAGTCTGCCCTACTATTTACCCATAACTGGGGTAGAATAGATTGATTCATGACTTTACCAAGGGTATTAACAGGAAACAAAATGCAAACAGCCTTAATCCAGATTTGAACTTGGGTCATCCATTCCATTTCCTATGATGATAACCATTTCACTAAGTCTATAACAGTGGAAATAGATTTCTATGAGATTTTTCCGACAGACTAATAATCAAGATCTTCAGCAATTAACCAAGACATATGGATGATTCAGAAGATACTCAGTCTTACAAAATTTATCAATCAAATGCAATATTGTCAATATATTAGGAAATGAAGACTGGGGAAAATTCACATTAAATTCGTCTACCAAGGTAAAATCTATAGATGAAATAGCTTGAAAAATGACATGTTTGACACAACAAAGAGAAACAGATGCTTGAATGAGATAAGTACATGATGCAATTATTTCAACTGCTTAATATTGATGACTCTAAATACAGTGTTACCATGTAATTAATATTGTCTACTTGAAGAGAATAAAATTTATTTGTATATATAAATTCTACCCTCTTATTATTAGGATTGCATCTTTTAAACATTCAATGATTTCAACTGCTTAATACTCCTCCTTCTAAATACAAATGTTTTCTTTTTTAATGGCATAACCTTCATGACTTATTTAATACCAAAACCATCCTTGTAGAAGAACATCAGTGATACCATTTAATTCATAGCTAGGGGATAAGGAAACTAAATGGCTTTCCCAAAGGTATTAGTACCAAAGGGAATATAATAGAATGACTGGAGTTTGAACTCACTTCCTTTAGAGCTAGAACCCAGCACATTAGCAATTATGCCATAGGAACTCCCTCCTTAAACACAGTGTTGCTCTGTTGCTAATACTGTCTACTATTAGAGTATAAAGTTTAAGAGTATATAAATTCTACCCACATATTGTTGCATCTTTTAAACATTCAATTAGAACATTACCAATAAACAAAGATAACTGATCTGAGCTATTTTAGCTTTGTATTCTGTAAGTCGCATGAAATTTATCAACTAAATTCAACATAGTCAACTTGTTAGGAAATGAAAACTGGGGATATTTTACAATTCATCTCTCACTGATTTGTAAGATTTAAAAACAAAATGTATTTCAACCATGGAAAAAAGTGTAGCTGATAACACAGGTGAACAGATGCTCAAAATGAGACTAATACATGATACAATTATTCCAACTACAAAATATTGTAGTCTGCATATATTGTGTTGCCATGTGGCTAATATTGTCTATTATTGTAGCATAAAATTAAAGTTTACATAAATTCTACCCACTTATTCTTACGGTTGCATCTTTTAAGAAGTATCATATATATATATATATATATATATATATATATATATATATATACCCAACCTCTCAGACCACGTTGAGGGGGCTGTCCTCGTGGTGTAATGGTTAAAGCGCTGGATTACAGAATCGTAGTGAGTTTGAACTCCAGTTGTGTTATTTTGTTCATTTTCAGACAAATACCATCGGGAAACTTATGAACCCCTCATCCTCCCAGCAATGGGTTAAATAGCATCACTGCTTTGGCATTAAATAGTCCACAAAGGTTGATATACCATTAAACAAAGAAACCTAACCAAATCAGACCAAGTTGATTGTGACACAAAGTCAATTTAAAGTGGAGTTAAACAAGCTTGAATTCCTTCACTTCACTCGAACGTTCCTTTACTTAGACTAGTTGCCATATCAAGGTTAAAGTACCTAGTCTGCCTTACTATTTACCCATAAGTGGAAGAAGAATAGTTGGATTCATACTTTTCCCAGGGTCTTTATCATGATATGAGATACAAAAAGCTTCATCCACGATTTGAACTTGAGTGGTTTGTCCATTTCCTATGATAGTAACCATTACACAAAAAAACCCTCCTAAAATTATATATATATATATATATACACACATAAAATACATATTGTATTGTGATTAGTAGACTCATTTTTACTTGGAACACAAAACCATAGGTTTTTACCTATAATCTGAACTTACAGAGATAGTGTGTGGATGTGTGTGTGAGTGTGTTTACTTATATTTTCACTGCTACATTCTAATACATTTAAGCATCTCTCTTGTTCACAAATGAACAAAACCAGCCACTGAAATCACAAATTATAAATATGATTATATATATTTACATAAGCATTTAATTGTATATGTATTCCAACGTATAATGAATATCTGCTCCTTATTTGTTTTAGTTTGCGTCAGTGGCCCACAAACACAGTCCAAAATAATTTCCTTATGGAATTATTTAAGCAACAGAACAAACATAGCTAAATACAACTTCCAATTCACAAGTGAAGGCAATATTTTGAATTCTTTATAATATAAAGTAAAATGAATACAATTTGAGTGAAAAGCAGAAAGACTACAAGAAAGAAACCTAACAAGAACACAATGACCAAAAATCAGGAGAAAAGTCTTACCATAACACTACCACCACACTTCTTTCATCAAGTATTTTTTCAATTGTCAGACCAGACGACAAATTATTTTCACAGTAGACTGCACTTCAGTCTTCTAGTCATTTTTCTTGAAATTGTTAGTTTTAGTCAATTTTACATTATTGACAATGATTCCATAAGATGGATTCTATAAGTCATTTTCAAATGTTCTTTAAGAACATTCATTTATTTATGGATTTATGATCCACAATTTTGTGCAGATCAGTTTGTGTGTGATCTAATCAACCAGGAAGAATTCATTGATTTTAACAGCATGTCAACCCACAGAATTATATGGTTTTAAATAACTATTTCTGTATTATAATAATCATCATCATGACGTGCGGCTAGCACGGATATCCCTGACCCTCTCTCTCTACGTCTCCCTATCATTCATCGCCTCCGGCAGGTCTTCAGAGTTACATCCCGTATCTTCACATAGCTGCTGTATGAATATTCGAGATGGTCATCCTGCTTTTGATTGGCCATATGCGGGGGTCCACAGGAGCACATCACTTACGATCTCGTCCTTGCTTCTCCAGCAGTGTCCAGCATGTTTGGTTCGTCTAGCTTGGATAGTTTTCGTGATAGGTGGTAGGTGGCCACACAGTTGGTGCCATGTGGGATGTTGCTGCCAGGACCTGTTCAATATTGCTCGCAACATTCTTGTATAATTGCCATCGAGCTTCTTCTCCAACCGTCTAGTCAGCGTCCAAGTAGTGCATCCATACAGCAGTATCGACACTACCACAGCCTGGAAGAAACTGCGTTTCATTTTATCGGTCAGGTTTGATTTCCATATGATCGAAAGCCTATCGATAGCTGTCCATGCCTTCGTTAGCCGTGTGTCAATGTCTTTTTCTGTTGATGAAACACTGCTTCCTAGGTAGGTGAATTTGTCAACCAATTTCAGGGAGGTTCCATCTAGTGTGGAGATGTCGCCTTTCTAATTAAAGCACATAAATTCAGTTTTGTGTGCATTGACATGGAGTCCAATGCCTGCAGCGGCTCGTTAAGCTGCACTAAGTTTCATGGTCTCAAGTATCTAATAAGAATAATCCTTAGTAAATGATTATAGTTTCAAGTAACCTATTCTTGATACCATAAATCTGTGTGAAAATTAATTGTATCAAGTATTCCTATCTAATACTGATAATTTTCAAACATGTATTTGATTCAGAGATGAGACCCTAACAGGTACTTCTACTCCAAGACATAGTGGGCCGGGGAGTAATGGCAATAAGAGAGTACTCTTTATGGAGGTGCCCGTGGTGTAATGGTTATCATCGTAGGAAATAGATACGGCGACACAAGTTCAAATCCTGGACAAGACTGATTGCATTTCACATAGCACTAATACCCTTGGGAAAGGTATGAATCCAGTAATTCTCCCTCCAGCTATGGGTAAATAGTAGGGCAGACTAATTTCTTCAGCCTTGGTGAGGCAACTAGTCTAGGAGAAGGAAAACTCTGAATTCAAAACCTGTTAAACTCCGCTTAAAAAATTGACCTTGTGTCTTATCCTGCCCGAGCAGAGGGGTTGGTAAATAGGATAAAAGAGTACTCCACACTCCTCAGAATTCCAGGAGTGGAGCCTCACCACGACAGTTTAGTATCATACACAGGATACAAGCAGGAAGAAGAGGTGAATAACTTATACATATCAAAACAAGTAACTTACTTAAAAGTTATAAATTTTTTTAGTCATCATTTTGATTTTTTCCATAACAAAAGAAGTTTATATACATGATGCCGATTGGCTGAAATATTTTTTAAACATCAAGTGTATGTAGAAAGATTCGGATATCCAAACAATTTTTGGTAGATTTATTAGTATTTAAACAAACAATGATAAATAATATTCAGCTTATCAAATTTTTAAATGCTGCTTTTAAAAATATCTTGAATAGTTAGTTGTAACATTTTAAAGCCTCAGTAACTAGTGATTTTAAAAACTTGAAAGAAATATGATGATATATGTATTCATAAAATCTATATATCTATACCTACAAACAGCTGATAGCAAGTTTAATAGGTGCTACAAAGGGGCATCTACCCTTTGACAGGTCATCAAGTAAGTTTTATAAGGGGGGCTGATTTAGCTGCCAACCATGCAGCAGATAGTATTGGGTTACATGGCACCAATGGCAGTTTTGGGCAACTTAACATTGAATTAACAAGTGAGCTGTAATGAATGAAACATACAGACTGACTTTTTGCATTTATTAATAATTTATATTTATCCAAAAAATATAACCAGAACCATGATCTGACGTATACCTATTGCAAAAAACAGTCAAAGTTTTGAAATTTTTATTATTAAAAAATTGTTGAAATAAAATCATTTATTATATTTAAACTTTAATAAAAGCAAAATTTATTTTTTTTTTTTACTAACAACTAAAAGTTAGTAAATTATATTAATATACTCCAACTAGCATCCTCATGTTTGTTCTTTTTGTCACATTTTAGCAGTTGTACTTTCCTATCTTCAGGTGACACCTAAAGAAAGCTGAAGAGTTGTGAATATAGCAACCAAATGAAGACAGTAGTCCAAGTACATCAATATATAATAAGGATAATTCCTCATATTAAAATCAATAAAGCAGTGCTGTGACAGCTGAAGCTTTCTTGTATAAACCCTATTGGAAATGCCAAGTTCTTTGAGAGATATTTTGATAGTATTCTTGGGGACAGTTTTTCCTTTACTGGCAGTAAAATTCTTGGACAAAGAACTGACTACTTCCTGCCAGTAGAAACCATTTTAGCCAATATTCTTTTATTTCTTCAATTGAGGGCCTTGTCCCTTCCAAATTCAATTTTTCTGGCTGCTGATACTCTTTATTGATTCTGTGAATGGTAGTCAATAGTATATCAAAGTTCCTTTCTTTCTGTTTCTTTTTTCATAGTTCTGACAATATGACTATCATAAAGTGAGAGAATCTTTCTTTTCTAGGAAGGAGACTGCTGCTTATTTCTTTTAGTAGGGTCCACCATTACTCTTAGAAATACATTAGATCTTGCATTATCTAACTGCAAATCTAAGATGAAAAACATCAATGCATAATAGATCGAAGAAGCTGAAATTCTCAGCTTTTCACTTCTTGTTGAAGTACATTTTAAAGTATAAGTAAAATAACTATTAGAAATAAATTCTCTAAACATGCTACATAATTAAAAACTAAAAAAAAAAGTTCTATCAAAAAAATAAGATAAAATAGATTTTCAAAGTTAGTAAATGAAATTTGAAAAAAGGAAGGGAAAAAAGACAAAAAGAAAAAAAATCAGAAAATTGATTATTTTTTTCAAAGAAACCAATCATAAAGACCAGGTTAAAAGCACATTAAGAGTAACTTAAAGATGAACTTTTTTAGACAATATTTTTCTGATGCAGGTATCAATGGGGAACAAGAAAAATTTTGGAAAACAAGCTAAGTCTAAAAAACCTGGACTAATAGTGAAATGAATACTGGAATAAGATTTTTTTTTTAAATGAGTTTTACAACTAGACAAATAAAAAGTTCTTTACCTAACAAAGAAGGAAATGATACCTTTTTTTCCCCTTCTTGAATTTTTATCTTTAATTTTTTAAGAAATTTGAGGAACAATGTGCCAAGTGTATGGAAATGCAGAATAAATGAGGGATAGCATATGTTTCATGGCTCTAGGTCATTATTTTCTTGGTCAGGCAGAGAATTTTTCAGTGCCGCTTTTATGCAATTTTTTCTTTGTATGAAAGGCATTATATATATGTGTGTGTGTGTGTGTGTTTTCTTTGCATGGAAGGGAAACGTCTAAGATTTTGCAGGCATTTAATATATATATATATATAGAGAGAGAGAGAGAGAGACACACACACACACAGACATATCAGGGGTATTTCTTTATACTATCTTGTTAATTAGATATAAAAATGTAAAGACAATTATTTATGAAGAGCTGAAACCAGCCAGAGCCAGGCCAACAATTTTCAATAGAGTTTCTGAGGCTGATTTTATACATGGTCAGCAATGTAACTAATGGTATTTTTTTTATTTCTTCTATGATAGGGCATTATAGTATCTTTTATCAGAGTATTAGTCAATATTATTTAGAAAATATGTCTTAACTTGTCATGAGAGAAAAATAGAGGTAAAGATCAGAAAAATATACTCATTTAAAGTTTTGTTTAATGTTTTCTACATATTTTTTCCAAATGTTTCAACAAAAATTATCATTGCACCAAGAAACTATCTTGGCTATTTTTTAGTCTTTATTTTTTTGGTTTGGTTTGGTTTCTTTGTTTAATGGCATATCAACCTTTGTAGGTTATTTAATGCCAAAGCTAGTCTCCTAAAAGAACAGTAACGGTACTTTTTAACCCATAGCTGGGATTATTTTTTTGGATAGACTTAGTTGTCATTATAAGGTTCTATAACATCAATATAGAAGCTATAAGATTTTTTAATTAATATCCACTTGTTTTTATAGCAACCAAATAAATCTTAATCATGATAATGAAGTTATCTCTGAAATATACATCTACAAGTAATCTCAATTTAATTAACGAACAATATTAGTAGTTGTTTATGACATGATCCTTAGAACTTTATGAATTGAATTGACAGTTTGATGCCTATTTCTTAAAGGATATACATAAAATTAAATGAAATAATAAGTAGTGTTTGCCAATGGTCCAGAAGACTGGGGTTCAATCCCAGGTCAAGTCATACCAAAGACTTAAAAAATGGTACTTGATGCTGCCTTGCTTAACACTCAGCATTATAAGGCAAGGATCAAGGGTAAAGTGAAGCAATCCAGGGAAAGGAGTAGCACACTCCCCTACACCTTGCTGTAGTAGCTATTGAAAAGAGAGTCTCAGGGTCACCCTTGACTGAGGTCGTCAACTTATAAAGCATTATCATCAGAAAGAGTAATCCTTTCTACTATTATTCTGCACCCTTCATTCCACTTTTATTCTTTTTATTTAGTTTGCAACAACTTGTACTATGGAAACAGCTCAAAGTAACAATAGATAATGGGGGTTTCAAAATAATCCCAGAGTGTAAATTCTTAAAACAGAATATAAGGGTAAATTACTACATACTACTTAGGTTCCCAATCAACATAATCTTTTATAGAAACTAAATAAAATATAATCATTTTCAAACTACAACAGTTTATTATGTACTTAAAGTAATGTCCTCATCTTGGTTATTACTATATTCATGAAGTTTTGATGACTGTATTCTCACTTAGTCAGGTGTGTGTCTGTAAATTGTAAATCAGCTAGGGAAACAGTTTCAAAACAGTGGGTGCCAACAAACAAAGGAGTCCCAAGGGATGTGGTAAAATACTAACACTGGTTCCCTTCTACAGAATTACATTCAGTCTGGGATTTATAGCAATGGGGATAACATTGTTATTATTATTATTATTTGGTTTAAGGTTTAAGTTGGTTTTGTGGTATTACTTTGGTTGCATTGGTATTTCATTGGTAGTTATCCACTCGCTAAATGTTGATGGAAAATAAAGGTGGTGGAGAAGAACGAAGATGTCGTTAGGTCTTAAAGGAAGGTTTAATGGCAGCATGAAGTAAACGGTTTTATGCTGGTATGCTGCAAGCCTCGTAGTAAAGAAAGAAGGTAGGAAGTTGTTAGAGTGTATCATCTAATTTGTTTTTAACTAGAATCCCTTGGTCTAGAAGAATAGACCGAAGGGATCCATAAACTAGATGGCTCTCCTCATAATGGTTGATGCGGCTACTCTATTCAGGAACAGACGAATAGATGTTCGTTCCCTTTGGGGATTTCTGAGCAAGAGAGAGATTCGCAGGCTTTCTTCAATTTTTGGTGCTGCTAAGAAATATGGTTCGGACTGAATAGGACAAGTCATCCTGATTGGGTGAAAATGTTCAGCGACTCTAACGGTCAGATTAAATTACGCGCTAAACAAAAATTAAAGTTTCTTTCTGCTACAGATTTACAGTTATCAACACAGGCAGTGGAAGAAACATGGGCATTGAAATGAATAAAAGGTTCAGTTTGAAATTGCCAAAAGATTACCAACTACAATAGATACCTGAAGAAGGTTGGAGTGTGCGGAAATTAAAATATTGCAACTATAATAAAAACAAAAATGATGAAACTAGTACAAGTACATACATATTTACCAACCCCTCCACTCGGGCAGGATATGACACAAGGTCAGTTTTAAGCAGAGTTTAACAGGTTTGAATTCAGAGTTTTCCTTCACCTAGACAAGTTGCTTCACCAAGGCTGAAGAACCCAGTCTGTCCTACTATTTACCCATAGCTGGAGGGAGAATAATAGGATTTATACCTTTCCCAAGGGTATTAGTGCTATGTGAAATGCAATTAGCCTGGGCCAGGATTTAAACTCTTGTCCCTGTGTCCATTTCCTACAAAGATAACCATTACACCACTTACACCACAGGCACCTCCACTAGTCTAAGTACATCAATCAGTATATGATAATGGTAAGTCCTCATCTTAGAGATTCATAAAAAACACAACAACTCAATCTACAATTCTTAACAATAACATAGCACCTACAATGTTTTATTACACAACTCCTAATCACTCATTTTAGTAATGATGCAATTTCTAATAAATAGAAAATAAAAAACAAGTGTCAGTTTGAGAAAGTAAAAACTCTGAAATTCTTTGATAGACACTAACATTAAACACATCTCAGTTGTTGTTGTTGTTGTTGACAAGGGCAGGGTTTACAAAAAGTTAGTGAATAAGTAAATCAGACTATCATTGGGGGTGGTATCATAAAAGAAAGAATCTCAATTTACATCCTGCCCCCACCTTTTGCTCCAGATCCTCACACCCACTGTGTCTTAGATATAAATTTCTCTTTTCAACCTTAATGACAGTGAATTACTTCACTCTGAAATTTGGGAGTAGAAGGGAGCAGAAAAGTGAAATTTGATCCTGAAAAACAATCCTTTATTTATACTGAATTATTCTTTAATGTATCCTTTCCATCTTTTAGATTATCCTTCCCATTTTCCCATCATATATATATATATAAACAAACTGGTCTACAGCACTATGTTATATATATATATATATATATATCAAACAAAGTGAAATTGAATAGTTCTTAACACAACAAGGAAGAAATGACCAAGGAGTCATGAAACATACATAATATTCCACATATTCATCTTGAAGCTCAACATATTTGGCACATTGTTTCTCAAGTTTCTTTCACTCTTAATAAATCCAATTAAACATTTAAATTCTTGGTTTGGCTGAGAACATTTCAGCATTCAGTGTGTGTATATGAGTGTACATACACAGGATACTGTAGAAAAATAAGGAATTTGAACAGATTGATATAGATCAATCTGTTCAAATTCCTTATTTTATCTGTTTAATTACTGCATCCCTAAAAATCACTATCAGGAAATAAACTATTTTCTCTTACTTGTTCTTTTATTTCTTTGAATAAATAAGTCAGTTCAAATCTTAAGTTCCCCAAACTTTTACAAAGAAACACATATGCATGAGTGTATCTAGATAGATAAATAGACATTATCCCTCTTTCTTCATTTTTTCCAGAGGAAGTCCTTGTGGCATAATGGCTAAACTGCTGTCCTGCAGTCTTGAAGCAAGTGAATTCAAACCCCAGTCACATGATTACATTCACTTTTGAACTAAAACCTAAGGGAAAAATATGAACCTTCTTATACCCCAACCTATGGGTTAAATAGTATCAATGCTATTCTTCTATAAGAATGGATTATGTATTAAATAACCAACAATGGTTGATATGCTATTAAACAAAGAAACCAAACCAAACCAAACCATTTTTCCTTCACATTTCATTCCTTCGAATTATTCTCTTTTCCAATTTTTAATATCTATTACAATTTAAATTTTTGCCATTTTTTCCTAACACTTTCTTTTCTTCTTTACTTTTTCATTTTTTTTCTCCTTTCTATATTCTTTTAATTTTTTGTTCTTCCAGCAAATTGCACTATTTCATATCACCATCATCTGTTAGGGTTTTTGTTTTCCTTTTTATGCTCATTAATTTTTAGGTACCATTCAATTAATCTTTTGTGTTATCCTTCTTTCACACTATTAGTCCAGCCAACTTCTATTTTTGTAAATAATTTCTAAGATATCACTTACCTTGGTCTGTTCTGTGTTGATTTCTTTTTATTTCTCAGTTTTATTACTAGCTTTAACCTTGCCAGTGATCTCTATGATTCTGAGTTTATTTTATAGTAAAATGAAGGTGTATATTTGCTTTTCATCATAGTTTTGTATAGTTATTCAGTAGATAGAATATTAATAAAAAATGAAATCCAAGAAATCAGCACGAAATAAAAAAAAAAGGTTGAAATGCAATTAGAAAGACAACAATTTAAGGCAATTTTACAACTCAATATTATAAACATGAAGTGATACATATATGCAAATATCCAATTCAAAAAACATTCAAGTCTAAAATTCATTTTGAATTAAATATTCTTGAATAATGGACCTAGTTTGAAAAGTGGTCTCTTTACTTTTGTTGTGTCTGTACATTTTTATATTTGAAATATTAAGCACAAGACATGGTTTCATACATAGCCAAGGGATTAAAGAAATATTTAATGATACTATTTACCAACCCCTCCGTTCAGGCAGGATATGACACAAGGTCAATTTTTAAGCGGAGTTTATCAGGTTTGAATTCAGAGTTTTCCTTCTCCTAGACTAGTTGCCTCACCAAGGCTGAAGAACCTAGTCTGTCCTACTATTTACCCATAGCTGGAGGGAGAATTATTGGATTCATACCTTCCCCAAGGGTATTAGTGCTATGAGAAATGCAATCAGTCTCGTCCAGGATTTGAACTCGTGTCGCCGTGTCCATTTCCTACGATGATAACGACTACACCAAGAAATATTTAATGATGAGTTCAGGTCACCATGTAAGTATAATACTAAACTGGACCCTTACTTTGAGTATCAAGTTTGCTAAATCAAATGTTTATCTTTTCATGCAAACATAAACTTGAAACATCTAGTTGAAAATTTTCTTGCCAGAAATCTAAGTTATGGCCTTTTCTCAATAATTATTTTTTATATTACTTTTTCTAAGTCACCAGAAAATTAAGATTTAAAAATATCATGTTGTTGTGCTAACATTTGGGGACCATAATAATTAACTAGTTGATTGGTTTGGTTTGGTTTCTTTGTTTAATGGCATATCAACCTTTGTATGTTATTTAGTGCCAAAGGCATTCTCCTAGAAGAACAGTAGTGATACTATTTAACCCACAGCTGGGAGGATAAGGGGGTTCATACCTTTCCCAAAGGTATGTACCTGATAGTGAACATAATAGTTAACTAGTTGATGATGTCTATTAACATCCTGATTAACATTAAGTCATGCTATTCATCTTGTTTAGATAGTTTGTGAGATGGGAGGTAGGTGACCATACAGCTACTATTTTGTGGGGTGCTGCTACCAGGATTTAATTAAAACAGCACATAGTATCCTTGTGTAACATCCATCTAGATTTTCCTCCCAGCACTTCAAAAAACATAGTTCTATGACAGTAATGTAAAATCCTACTTATAAGACAGACTTTTAGCTTGTGATAATAAAACATGAAAAAAAGAGACTGTAATGCTATCAGATAGACAAGATTTAAGGGTCACTTTGCTACTTGATATTATAAACTGATCTGATGAAGTGATACAAATATACTAGTATTTCATCAAATTTGTCAAGTAAAAGTTTAAATAGCCACATATGGTTTTTATTATTTTTCAAATGAATGCAAATAGAACTGTTAATGATAAATAGCAATACTTTAAACCATCTGTTTGCAAACAAATGATTAATATTAAATAGAATTATTAGAACTGGATAATAATAATTGAAACCATTTAAATGTGTACAAAAAATGAGCTCTAGCTCATTTAAAAATAATCTTACTGATAAAGTATTCATTTATGAACTATATATATATATATATACAATATATATTTGAATAAACAGGATTTGGCCTTAAATAACATGTATTGATATACCATAAAACACAACCAAACCAAAAAACATCTTTTTTCTGCTTGGCTGGCTAAAAACCATGTTTCATCAAATATTTCCAAAAAATGAAAATAAACAAGAATTAAGAGCTTATTCATCTATATGAAAATAATAAAAAAATATAATGACTGAAATATCAGTTTTAAGTCGTCTGGGATGATGTTAAACGTGTAGGTATGTTAGTCTTGAATTTCACTTGATCACCACTGTTTCTCTCAACACCCAGTTGTGTAATCAAAAAGCCTCTTTTCAGAAAGCATTGCCTCTTCCAGGAATCATTACTGTGAGATCAATGGTGAAATGTACACTAGGTACATCAGGGTGTCTTATGTCTTATTATACACATCATAACTTATTGTAGACATAAAACAGATGTCTTTTTTGTGTTTATCATTAAGTTCTTTATGTTTAACTCATTTCCATCTTCTCTTTCCAAAGTTTACATATGGTAACTTCCATTTCCTTTGTTGTGGTAAGCACTACAAAATTGCTTTTATTCAGGGTGGAGTTGTTCATAATGTAACCAAAATTACACACCTGTTGCAATATCCTATGTTTTGCTGCCCACAAATAGATAATGGTATGTAATTAAATTAAAAAGTTCAAAACAGAAGATGGCGGGAGAAAAAAATGACAAAATCTCTAACAGACATCTTGAACAGAATTTGCAATGGACCAGTAAACCCAACTTTAGATCATAAGGCTGCATAGAATTCTTGAATTTCAGCTTCCTGTAGTAGTCATTAGGCCTTTTCAAATTGACAAGTATCACACATCTGCTTCTGGACATTGTTAAGAAACCCCACTGTGATCTTGAAACTTCTTAAATACTAGCTTAAAACATGGTAGGAAAAATGTATATGCTTGTGTACACACACACACACACACACACACATTCATACATATGACAAATATTAAGAAAAATAAAATTATATTAAAACTGAAAAAAAAAAAAAATCACAACATATCTTGCCATTAATCCAATATTGATTACCTAAAGCATGTTTTCTGAAGTTCCTCTTATAGTTGATAGGCATGTCAGTATATATGTGTGTATGTAATATATATGTACACACACATATACTAATAGAAAATGAAAAATACACATATACTGATGGAAAATAAAACTGCCACATCCTGAAGGATGATGCCAATTTTGATATGGATACAGTATGTACAACTTCAGGAATAGTAGACATCCTGATAAAATTTTCAAAGTCTTTGGCATGGAATATTCCCCATCTGCATGATCATATACATGTGATAGTACAGATTGTGTTAATGCCTAAGGAGAATATAAAGTGAATTAATGCAGAATCTTAAAAATATTGATAAACTTCTTATTTTTTAACATATACATGTACTGATCTGCGTTTTTGAACTTGTATATCAGTTGATCTGCATTTTTGAGCACATACATGCACTAATCTACATTTTTGAAACTGTATATCAATTGATCTGCATTTTTGAACCTGTATATCAATTGATCTGCATTTTTGAACCTGTTCATATACTGATCTGCCATTTTAAACCTGTGCATATACTGATCTATATTACATGTATTTTTGATTTTGAGTAAATTAAAATATATATTCAGAGTGTTGCAATTTTATTTCCTGTTAATATATAAACATATATAAATATATATATATAAGGCAAGTGCCATTGACTCTATGTCTACACAGCCCAGTTGGCTGGAGCTGGAGAATACACAGACTGCATCTCTGCAAAGAGGTAAGACCCTGTCAGCCAATGAGTGTCCTAGTTATGACATTAAACAATCTAATGGTGATTCTCCAGTCTTAGAGCTTGGGGGAATGTGGATTACTCCTTCATTATCATTGCTCCCAGGTCCACTCTGTCCCAGAGAGGTAGTACCTGATAGGGTCCTATCTATGGGTCAAATAGAACTTTGACATTTACACTCAGTGAAAATAAACAACATGCTAAATTGAATTGTTAAGAATAGAACTGCTTGTTCATTTAACAGTGTGTATCTACAAAATGTATTTACAAATCATATATTTGATTATATATGTAAAAGCAGGATCTGGCATTGATCATCATCATCATGTTGTGCCGCCAGCACAGATATCCCTGACCCTCCCTCGCCACTTCTCCCTATCACTCATCGCCTCTGGCAGGTCTTCAGGGCTACATCCTGTATCCTCACATAGCTGCTGTATGTATGTTCAAGCTGGTCGTCCTGCTTTTGCTTAAACATATGTGGGGGTCCATAGGAGTACATCACTTATGAGCTCGTCCTTGCTTCTCCAGCAGTGTCCTGCATGTCTGGTTCGTCTAGCTTGGATAGTTTACGTGATGGGAGGAAATTGCTCCCGGTGACTTTTGCTTATTCCCTAAGCTCAGAGGCTGTTGTTATGAGACAATTGAGAAGATGAAAGAGGCTGTGACGAAGGTCATTGACACACTCACACAAGAGGACTTCCATGGGGCCTTCCAGAAGTTGTTGGAATGGCACAAGTGCATTGCAGCCAGAGGAGATTACTTCGAAGGGGACTAGAGTTTCATGTATGTACTATCAATAAAAGTGCCCATACGAAAAAAAGTCTGGAAACTTATCGTATGCACCTCATATATATATAACTACATTTTTTGGTTCTGTTGAAAATGTCAGATGGGCAGAATACTAGTTCACCAGAGGATCAAAAATTATGAAACTCTATACCATGAGTTTTTATTCTGTTTACATCTTTTTTATGTTTTAAAGTTGAAATATGTTGTGGTAGTGCTCTGCATTTTTGTTGATTGAGCACTATTAAGATTTTACAGATTAAAAATGCCTTAAAATTCTAATCTCATACATATATATCTATATATATATGATGGTAGTACAAAAGTAGGTATACAGTCATTATTATTTTTTTTTAAATCATTCACAAAAATGATTAAAAAAACATTAACAAATTATT
The DNA here is from genome assembly GCA_963585895.1 of Sepioteuthis lessoniana. Taxonomy (NCBI): domain Eukaryota; kingdom Metazoa; phylum Mollusca; class Cephalopoda; order Myopsida; family Loliginidae; genus Sepioteuthis; species Sepioteuthis lessoniana. The sequence goes on along the minus strand of OY757916.1, from coordinate 82,756,161 downwards.
ATAATACCATTATTAAGTAACAATAAACCATAATTATCTTTAAAAAGTTTGTGTGAATAATAAATAATATAAGAAATAATTAAGAAATATGCATGATTTTTCCAATAATTAATCTATATCAACTTTTAAACAGCCTTATGACTTAAATTTTCATTAACAAGATCAGGTCAATTCAACATCATTTTTCTTAATGGGTGGAAAAATTTCATCAAAAGGCCGACACTAATGAGGATCTTGTGTTTTTTGTGAGTATTCTGCCTGGGAGCTCATTATTAATAAAGTATAAGCCTTCAGTTTATAGTCAGAATAATTGAAAGAATTTAGTATGTTATTCTTCTGACTAATCCCTTTCCAAAATAATATTTTGGCTGTCTGTTCACTAAATCAGTGAACATATGTGTGTGTTTGTGTGTATATATCTTAGTGAATGGGATTGGCTAAAATGTTATTGTGTGGGCAGGGAATGAAATTCTGTTTTTATTATCTTCAGTGCTTGAGGACATAATCTATTTAGCTTTGTGGCTTAACAAAAATAAAAAATGTAAGTTATATATTGAATGTTCAAAGGACACATCAATGATACAAGATTGAATAAAAGCAATACATAAAAAGGAGTCATATGATTTAAGTGTATGTCAGGATTATGTGACTGATTGATTTTAATGCCACGTCAACTTGTCTGGGGGTATTTTATGCCTAGAGATTAGAAAATCATAGAATCATGTTCATTGTATGATCATATTTAAATTTTTTGTATAGTTGCTTCTTAAGATACGTTTTTTTTTTATTTTGCATGTAGTCCTATCAAGTATGAATAATTCTTAAACAGATCTATTTGACCCATAGATGAGACCCTAATAGGTACGACCACTCCAGGTTAGAGTGGACCTGAGAATAATGGCAATGAAGGGATATCAGGATTATATGACTTTGGCCATGGAATATATATATAAAGCAACCATTAAGCAATCAGAGAGCAACAATCTCTTTCAGTATATCATTCTTTGCTTTTCAATGAAGTTGAAACTAGTAAGACAAAATGAGATAAAAAGAGTTTGTTTTTCATTCAACTTAGAAAATTACCAAAGAAACTTTATCACTTTTTATCACAATTTTTTTCTTCATTCTATATTAGATGTCTGAATAAAGCAAAATCTCACAGCCACAACCAAGGCAAATTGAGTTGCTTATTTTACATCCTACAATCAGAATAAGAAAGGATTGATAAAAGAGAAATCATGAGCTGCTATTAAATATTCAAAGAAAAAGTTTTTAATTTTAAATGACCAGAAAAAAGTAATGAAAAAAAGTAATAACTGGTCTCTAACAAGTAAATATTCAGCAATTGATTAATTTTAATGACATGTCAATTGTAGTTTCGATATTATTAAGAGGAAAATAGAATTGAAAATTGTATCATTCTCCGAGAAAGCATTTTAACACTATTACTCAAACAAAAATTAAACTATGACATCCTATCTTTGTTATGCTAGAAAAAAAGAGTTTCTTAAGACATTTTTCCCCACATAGTTCTGTCAATTAGGAATAATTTTTAAACAGATCTATTTGACCCATAAATGGGACCCTAGCAACTACTCCCATTATGGATAAGAGTGGACCTGACAATAAAGACAAGGAAGAAATAGTCCACACTTCCCAGAGCTCCAGAAATGGAGCCTTATCATCAGATAGAGTTTAGTGTCATGCTCAGGAAACCCTTTTTTGTGGGGCTTTTACTTTTCTGTTGAGGGTATAGTCAGCATATTCTAAGCCCTGCCAACAAAGTAAATTTTTAGGGAGATATCTACTTTATATATTTAAACAAAAGGATAAAGATTGTTTATCTAACCTGATGGGCACTAAGTAAGACTCCAGTTTAGCACAATTCTTACATTATAAATCAAGCCCATTATCAAAAATGTTTATAATTTTGGAATTTTCACAAAGTAATAAGGTAAAAATGAGTTTAAATGTACCATTAGTAACCACAGAATATATGCAAGCTCTAGCAATCAAAATGTTATAAAATGATAGACAATCAAAAACATAAAATTTAGTGAATTATAGTTAAGAGTAGAAAAATTATTTTATCAGTTTAGGGTTTTATAACTCATATATCAAGAAAGTTTAATGATACTTTAATTCTTTAAAAATAGAAAAAAAAACTCACTTTTTTTCACTTGGCTAATACCTAAACATTCTAAAGAAAAAAATGCAGAATAAAAGTGAAGTAGAATCATTTGAATCAGAAAAATTGCTGATATAATATATTAGCAATATAGTTGGCTCTCATAGCAAAGAATATCATAAAAATTTGACACATGAACTGAGTCAGCAACAATATGTAGAGAGTATAACATTTTTTATATTTCATTAATGGCAGATTTTTATGCACTTTAAATTCAAAGATTATGAACAACATAAACAGCAAAACTATGCAATATTAAAGAAATGTCAAAGTCTAATAACTCAATGTTGTTTATATGAACTCTTTTAAAGGATGTTTTTGACAGCACTTAAGCTAACTGCCAAGTCACATCCTACAACAAATATTTAGATAATTTATTATTAATTGCAAATGAATAAATAATAGAAAGTACTCTATGATTAGCATTAATCACTATTGACTTTGAGAAATCATAATGATTAGGATGAGCATGAATGTAGATTCCATACAATTAAGATGGAAATACGTTTGGAAACTGCATCATTCTCTGAGAAAGCATTTTAACACTATTACTCAAACAAAAATCAAACTATGACATGGCATTTTTGCTATGCTATGGTTATATACATATATATATATATACACACAAAAAAAATCAGTTCATTGTAATATAGATATTGGTACTTGTAATAGATTGAGAGAAAGAAACTGATCTTGAAAACCATTAATACTGTAGAAAATATAGATATAATTTAATCAAAGAAGCAACTTTAAACAAATAAGCCATAATACCAAGATTTTAATGTTTTGGCAATATATATTCAGTTGATTTAGATTTAATTGCTTCATCTTTAAAAGTGTCCAGGAATAGGAGTCCATAGATTGGTTGGTTGGGTTTTATGGCATATCAACTTTTGTTGGTTATCTAATGCCAAATCTATTTTCATACATATAGTCAGTTCTATTTCAAACAATTTAGTTTAGCATGAGTACACAGTTTAATTGTCAAAAATATTTCTATCTTAAGCTATTCAGTTGAGTCAAACAGTTCTAATTCAAACAATTCAGTTTAGTATAAGTATAGATTTTGTCCACACACACTTAAATGTCAAAACAGTTCAATTTCAAACAATTCAGTTTAGCATAAGTACATAGAATTCAGTTCAGCATAAGCACTCAGTTTCAGTGTCAAAACAGTTCTATTTCAAGCAGTTCAGTTTAGCATAAGTACGCAGTTTAGTTCTATTTAACCCATAGATAGGACCCTATTAGGTGCTACCACTCCGGGCCAGAGTGGACCTGTGAGTGATGGCAATGAAGGGGGTCTCCATATTCCCCAAAGCTCCAGCATCACTGAAACCTCACCATCAGATTGTTTAGTGTCATATTCAGGATACTTGTTGGATAGGGGAGGTGTCTAACCCTTCAACAGAGGTGCAGTTGATGCATTCTCCAGTCCCAGCCAACTAGGCAAGAGTCCATAGAAGAACACTGCTTATGAATTCATCCTTATTTCTCAAGTGTTGCTTTGCGTGTCTTGTTCGTCTTACTTAGATGGTTTGTGAGATGGGAGATAAGTGGCTGTACAGCTACTATTTTGTAGAGTGCTGCTTCCAGGATTTGTTCTAACAGCACATAGCATCCTTGTGTAGTTCCCTTCTAGTTTTTTTTTCTCCAAGCATTTTGTAAGAACCCAAGTCATGCAGCCATAAAGTAGTACTGACAGAACTACAGCATAAAAAGGATTATTAGAGAGATCAGATTTCCATATGGTTAATAATCTGTCAATAGTTGTCCACGCTTTTTACATTCACAAGCTCTATGCAGACACTGGATGCCAAGAGAGAGAAACAAAGGAATCATTATCATTGTCATAAAAATATAATGCTCATAGAATGTCAGTGTAGAATATATCAAAATCAAGTGGCTTTTTTCAAAGACTTGTTTGGACAACAGAAATCATTCTTGTTATTTACTAAGCTTTGCACACAGGCCTCAGGTCACTTACAGTACTTACTACTGCTAAGAAGTCAGCCATCTAATCACTGAGCAGGCCTATCACTACTTAACCTCAATGATTTAATAGGAACTAGTGCTTTAAGCCCACAACTGAACTCATTCTTTGTGCTGTAGAAATTTTGACTGAACAATTCTACAACTGTACAGACTGTACATTTGAAGAAGGTAAAATGAATCAGCCAAAACAATGTGGTATCAACAACACAGAGAGTGAGTTCAAACTAATCTTGGAATGATAATAACGCTTTCTAAATGAGTGATTGGTTTTAATGGTATGTCAACCTCTCTATAGTCATTTTATGTCTTGAAATTAGGAAATCACATTCATTGCAAGTTCATATTTACATTTTTGTGTAGTTCTTTCCAAATAATGTTTTATATATACATATATATATATATATATATATATATATATATTTATTTTTTGCTCACAGTCCCATCGAATATGAATGATTTTTGAATTGATCTATTTAACTTATAGATAGGACCCTAACAAGAACTACCACGCCTAGTAAGAGTGGACCTGGAATTAATGGCAATGAAGGGGTAATTCACACTTCCCAGATCTCCAAAATTGGAGCCTTACTATCAGATGAAGTTTAGTGACAGACTCAGAACACCACACTTTTTTTTGGGGGGGGGAGATGGATCGGTTTGGTTTGGTTTTATGGCATATCAACCGTTGTGGGTTATTTAATGTTAAATCCGGTTTATACATATATACTATATATATATATATATATGATTTGTAAACATAAGTCAAGAAAGTTAAATAGTTCTAAGTATTGCTATGTATCGCTAACAATTCAATTAAACATCAGGCATATATTTACACACAGTTAAATGATCACACAGTTCTATTTCTAACAATTCAATTTAACATAAGTCATTTTTTTTCATTCAGTTTAAAACTCAAACAATTCTACTTGATCCATAGATAGGACCCTATCAGGTGCTACTCCTCCAGGCAAAAGTGGAATTAAGAGTAAAATCAATGAAGAGGTACTCCAAATTCCCCAAAGCTCCAGCATTACAGGAGCCTCATGATCAGATTTTTTAATGTCACATCCAGGACACACCTTAAGGCAGTCTTACTACTCTGTAGAAATGCAATTGATATATCTTAAATTCTACAGCCCCAGCCTAGTTGGCTGGGGATTTTTTTTTTTGTGAGTGGAGTCTTACCTCTTGACAGCGGGTACAGCCAGCATATTCTAAGCCCTGCTGACAGTGTGGTTCTTCCCAAAGTTATAGACAATAAAAAGTTTTATGTGAGAATTTTAGTAATATATAGGAATTACTTGTATGAGAAATATCAGAATAATTAGAGTCATTTCACGTTTGCAACTGTAGGGAGACAATAAATAATTGTCTTCTTAGATTTGCATGCTTCATGGTCATGTGAGAATCTGAGAATACTTGCTCTTTTTGTTTTGCCCTCATTCTTGAATGGATAAGACATCACTTTTTATCACAGTTCATTGAACAGATTTGGTTTCACTACCAGGCAAATAACATCATTCACCAAGCTATTGAAATAAAAGCCCAGATGGCTTTAGCCATCAAAGAATACAAGGAGGACTTTTACCATTTTTGTGTCCTTTTCATATACTGCTGAAATATAGAACAATGTACACATTTCACCATTTGGGACATGTTTGTGTATACTTGTAATACTCCATCAATATATTATCATATATCTATTGGATATTTGTTTATGTGTAAATGAGCTATCTTATCTTTCTATCTGTTTAATGTTGGAACATCATTGGTTATACTAATGCTAATATGGAACCTTGCTAAATGAGGACATGACTAAATATCTCTCCTAGATCCAACCACACCAATATAACAAATATCATTTTTTTTTTTTAACTAAGTAATATAAAAAATCAAGTTAAGAATAAAACTACATATTTAAATGCTCTAAAATAGCAATTAAAAAATAATACAATGGATCAAGAAAATAAAAAAAATTGTGCAAATTTGGGAGATTTTTTAGGAATGAAATTCTATGTTCACATGAGCAAAAGAAAAAGAATTTTGTATAGTGTCACAGAGCTCAAACAGTGACAACTAGATATTTGTCACATCATGTGGTTGCAATTTTGTAGCATACTATAAACTGTAAGTGATAGTAAAAAATATTTGAAATAAATCAGCACTAGGAATTTAAACAGTCTGATGTCATGCTGTTTTGAATCCTAAGATTTTTAGTGTTCTTTTTAAAACCATTCATATTTAAAGTTCCAGAACTGAAATGAGTCCAAATTTCTTGGGGGTGTCCCTGTGGTGTAATGGTTAAAGCGCTGGACTGTAGAATCGTAGAATGCAAGTTCAAACTCCAGTCACACTATTACATTCAATTTCAGACACATACCTTTGAGAAAGGTATGAACCCTCTTATTCTCCCATCTATGGGTTAAATAGTACCACTATTGTTCTTCTAAAAAAAAAAAAAATGATGGATTTGGCATCCAAGAAGGTTGATATGCCATCAAATAAGAAACAAACAAACAGATTTCTTGAATTTTTCTTTGACTTTTCAGAGTTTGAATTATGAAAGATTGTTTCAAATGAAAAAGTTTAATGCCAGGAAACAAGAAAAGGAATAATGAATCAAAAAAGTCAAAAGTGTAAAAATGCGTTTTAGCTGCTACTAAGGTATTGTAATTAGTTGTGTATAACGAGCATTTATGGATAATACAGTCCTAACTTTCAGCTATGAAGATTCTGGAAAAACATCTTCCATGTATAAATGCATTCATGTATAATATGTACCTCTAACTTTTGGCTATGAAGTTTCTAGAAAAACATCTCCAGTGTACAGCATGCATTAGTGTATGATATATACCCCTAACTTTTAACTATGAAAATTCTGGAAAAAACATCTGTGTAGAATATGCACTGACTTTTAGTTTTCATGTATAATACACACCGCAAACTTTTAGACAAAAAAATCTAAGGAAAAAGTGTTCTATACACAAATAATTACATTAGTCAATTTTTAAATGTACCTTGTCACAGTAAGAGTGCCTCATAGGGTATATTGGTAAGCTAGCTCAGCTAGCATTCCGTTGCAAGTGCTTTTAATTCTTAATAAGTATCCAATACTTTTGATCTTGTGCCTGAGTAAATGACTATTTTGTATGGCATCATAAATTTCAAAAAAAGATTTCTGATGAAATGTGGTCTATACAGCACTGTTTTCAAATCTAACTGTATTCGTGATAAGTAAATTCTATTTTTAGAAAATATATGTATAAGTAATTTTGTTAGTGAAAATCAAGGGTGTGGACAATATGACTAACCATTAAAGTACTTGGGGTCTATAAAGATAATTTTAAAATGAAAATTAACTGAGAAATTTGATTGATTGATTTTAACAGTATGTCAACTTGTTGATGGTTATTTTATGCCTAAGGAATCACATTCATTGTACATTCATATTTAACTTTTTGTGCAGTTGATTGGTTTGATTTTATGGCATATCAACCCTTGTAGGTTATTTGATGTCAAATTCTGTTTTTATATATATATATATAGAGAGAGAGAGAGAGAGAGATATTAGATATATATGATTTGTAAATGAATAGTTTGTAGGCAATATTTGAAACAAGCCAGAGCTCTTCTGTTAGCACACAGTTAAATGATTTCAAGTACTGCTATCTAACACGAATAAATCTATTTAGTATTAATCATTTGTTTCCACACAGATAAATAATTTCAAATATTGATATGTAACAGAAACAATTCAACATCAGTCATGGTTACAAGTATTGCTCTGTATCACAAACAATTCAATTCAACATCAGTCATTTGTGTGCACACGGTTAAATGGTTAAACAGTTCTATTTGACCCATAGATGGGACCCTAACAGGTACAACCCACTCCAGATCAGAGAAGATCTGGGAGTAATCGCAATGAATGAGGTACTCCACACTACCCAGAACTCCAGAAGTGGAGCCTCAGTATCACATGCAGTTTAGTGATAGATCCAAAACACCCCTTTTTTTGGAGAGAGATGCTTTACCTCTCTGCAGGGGATACAGTCAACATTCTCTAAGTTTATCATTTACTATAACAACACATTCAGCAGTGAAAATTTAGATGCGTGAAATTCTGGAGTGAATTGTCATTATTTGACATTATTTGCCAGTTTGTGTTATCATCTTTATTGTGTTAATTATGTTTAAGGCAATGAGCTCTCTGGTATTCTCCAAATACATATTGCATATTATAAGAATCAATATTGTTAACTAACTGGTGCAGGAGATATGGATTTGTTTGGCATTGCAAAAAATTGAATTGATTGATTGATTTTAATGATATCTCAACCAGTCTAGTGTTATTTTATGCCTAGAGGTAAGGGAATCATATTCATTGTACATTCATATTTCCATTTTTTGTGTAGTTGTTTCTTAAATTTTTTTTCTTGCACATTGTCCTATCAAATACAAATAATTTTTAAAAAGATCTATCTGACCCATAGATGATACCATAGCAGATACTGACAATCCAAGTCAGAATGGACCTCAGAGTAATGGCAATGAAGGAGTAATGCTCACTCCCCTAATATCCAAAACTGCAGCGTCACCATCAGATGCAGTTTAATGTCATACCTAAGATAATCCTTTTAGGAAAGGAGTGTCACCCCTGTATAGAGGAAACAGAATATTCTAGGTCCCACTAATAGGGTAGTAAACTCTCTGGTCTTCCTCAAATATATACTGTATATAATAATGTAGCATCACTATAATTGGTAATCATAAAAACCAAGTCCAACCGCGTAATGTCCAGAAAAAGAAATTTTTCACTTCAATCCTTAGCTTTTGCCTTGTCACTCCAACTAATAATCTTAAAAACCAAGTCCAACTGTAAATTTCTCCTTACTTGCCTCATCAGCTTGTTCTGAAAACAGCTGTTTACAAAGCTCAGAATTGTGCTTGAAACTGACATATTCCTGTTTTTATTCAAATTCTGATCAGCTAAAATTTGAACATGTAACAAATTTTGTCTCACAAGAGATGAGACTGGTGTCTTGTAATTTTAAGTCAAAAAACAGCCATATTTCTCACTCTGTTGGCATCCTGCACACAAGACATATTTGTGTTCACTTTGAGCTCTGAGGTAAGTTTCTCTCACTACAAATAAGCATCAAGAATTTTTATCTAACTTGTGCAAGAGAGAAGGATTTTAACATTGTAAAAAAATTATTGAGTTTGATATGGACCTAAAGAAGGTTTAAAAAACCTACCATTTAAAACACAGAAGTCATGGACAGGAAGTGACACAAGGTCAGTTTTAAAGCAGAGTAAAGCTAGTTTGACTTCAGAGTTTTCCATCTCTAAAACTGGTTGTCAAACCCAGGTAAAATAACTCAGTCTGCTCTATTTTTACACATAGCAGGGGAGAGATTGATTCATGCCTTTCTCTGAAGCATTAGTGCAAATTTTAACACAAACAAGTTCATCAAGGGTTCATATTTTGGCCACCAAATCTTTTCTACAATGATAACCATTATACTAAGTGTGCCTCCAATAAAAACATAGCAGTCAACAATTTATCTAATAAATTCTTCAATCTGTAACCCAGTTAAATTTGAGAGTAATAAAATGCTTCATTATTTCATAAATTATCTTGCATTTCAAGAGGTTAATTAAATTGTTATATGCTTGTGGTGATTTTTTTTTTCTTTTTTAACCACTGTCCCAATGGAAATTATCTGCAAATTAATATTTTATGCTAGAACTTGAGATTGGTAAATGTAAGGTGGTCTTCGGAATGGTTGTCCATGTTTGAAGTCCAGTTATCCCAAAGTAGACTCTCAAGTCAAGTACCCATGCCATACTCCTTCCTTCCTCTTTTTCTCTGGCAGTAATCTTATCAGCATGAAGACACACTCTAGTGGAAAACTATGATATGCTTATACCCTTGATGTTCAAGATGTTGATAACCCATGGAAACCTCACAGCAGTAGAAAACTTAAGCAGCAAAAAGACATTTTAAAATAACTATGTAGATTTTCACATTATTTAATAGCGTAGTACCCATAAAAAATGATTGTGTCATTTATGTGTGGACTGTCCCTTATATCTAGATAGAGTATCTTTGGGTTCTGCCTAAGACCAAATTATAACTTCCAGGCTTTTTACCTAGGATCTGTAGGGTGTGCCTAAATTAGTATTGCCAAGTTTATTTTAGTGTACTGTTCAAGCAGCAGATGAGTGGAATAGTGGATATGTCACTTGCTTTAATAACTGTATGTTTGACATAAATTTTATATAACTACTTGCAGTAGCAAAATAAAAGTTACTAACAACAGAGAAAGAAACATACAAAAAAAGACATTGGTTCATTAGATATATATAATTTGCACATTATGCATTATTCATTATATAATAATTATGTGCAAATTATATATATATATATATATAATTTGCACATAATTATATATATATATATATATATATATATATATATATATAATTTGCCCATAATTATATATATATATATATATATATATATATATATATAATTTGAACATAATTATATATATATATATATATATATATATATATAATTTGCCCATAATTATATATATATATATATATATATATATATATATAATTTGAACATAATTATATATATATATATATATAATTTGAACATAATTATATATATATATATATATATATATATAATTTGCACATAATTATATATATATATAATTTGCACATCATTATTATATCATGATGTATTGTTCATTAGATATATATAATTTGCACACTATCATTATATTTATTATATATATATATATATATATATATAATTTGCTCACCATGATAAATATGCACACATATATATTAATAATGTAATTTGCTATATTCATGGATAAAGAGTGCTTAATATTGGTGATAGAGTATATATATATCTAAGTTAGGATAGCATAGACAGAACAATATTCTGTGACTGTCAGTTTCTCAGCTATGTAATCATCAGATGACAGACACTGTGTCTACACTATTCTGACATATATATATATATATATATATATATATATATATATAATGAGATGATTAAAAGTGATATGTTATTTATTTTTTAATTGTCCTCAACTTGTTTCAACCTTAGGTCTTTTCAGAGAAAAGTTTTCTTTTTCTAAGTGTTAAGAATATTTTTAAAAAAGAGTTGATATGCCACAAAAGAACAAACAAAAAATTAACTGTTAAGGTGGTATATCCACTTGTTGATGAAAATTATTTTTTGGTATCCAAGTGTTTTGAATTGACCATTTTATGATTTTTGCTATTTTTAATACCAGGCAGTTAGATTTACACTTGGAAGTTATTTCCTAGGCTTTGATAGAGTATGTTCCAAATTAGCCATAACTATTTTAGTCAGATATTTAACTTATGCATTTGTTTATTTAGGTGTTTGTGTGTTAACCTATATCTGTCCATCCTATCTTAAAGCTAGCTTGATGTTAAAGCCATTTGGCTATCAGTGTTTAAAGATGTTCTATTCATTTATCCTTTTGTGTTTTTTATTGAGTGACAATGCCCAATAGATTTTTTTTCAATTCTTTCTCTGATGATTAATTGTTTATTATACATAACATATCATCATCATCATGTTGTGCCACTAGCACAGATTTCTCTGACTCTCTCTCATCATGTCTCTATTGTCTATTGCTTCCAGCAGGTCTTCTAGACTACATCCTGTGTCCATACAAAGCAGTTGTAACAGATTTTTAAATAAAAAGTTGTTTTCTCAACCAAAAACAACAGGATTTTATGATTATACAAACAAAATGAACATTATTAGGTATTATGCATTACCAAATATGCAGTATTGAAACTGTTACTAAGAATAAAATTGTAAGACTTCTGAACTAAAAAATAAAGAAAAAAAAGAAATTTTTATCTGAATATTGTATTGTCTGGAAGAAACTGCGTTTCATTTTATCGGTTAGGTCTGATTTCCAAATAATCGATACTTCCAGGCAGCGGTCACATCGATACTGCTATATGGCTGCACTACATGGACGCTAACAAAACGGCTGGAGAAGAAGCTAGACGGCAATTACACAAGAATGCTACATGCAATCTTAAACAAGTCCTGGCGGCAACACCCCACAAGACACCAACTGTACGGCCACCTGCCCCCTATCACGAAAACTATTCAAGTTAGACGAGCCAGACATGCAGGACACTGCTGGAGAAGCAGGGACGAACTCATAAGAGATGTACTCTTATGGACCCCCACACATGGCCGTGCAAAAGCAGGATGACCAGCATGAACATACATTCAGCAGCTATGTGAGGATACAGGATGTTGTCCTGAAGACCTACCTAGGGCGATGAACGATAGGGAGGAGTGGCGAGAGAGGGTCAGGGATATCCGTGCTACCAGCGCGATATGATGATGATGATTGTATTGTATTGGTAAATCATTTCAGTTCCAAGCATTAAATATATTTTAAAATTAGAATTCCTGCTCCTAAGCTATGTAATATTTGGAATCAAAATGATATCTCCAACACACAATACAATATACAGTTTAAAATTTTTATTTTCTATAAATACTATGCTCAACAATATTAAAACACTGAATTTTAACTCTTCACTCTTCTTTTGTTGACAATGACTAATATAAGTTGAAATGATTCAAAATCTATAAATTCATAAACATTATGAACTTCAGACAGTTAGTAGATAATTTTGTTCCAATATTAGAACAATATATATTCAGCAGCAGTAGAAGCTTCTTAAAAAAATGAAATAGTTTGGTTTGGTTTTATGGCATATCAACCACTGCTGGCTATTTAATGTCAAATCCATTCTTAACGGTATCAGCGTAGATCTGGCAATCCCACAGAGCGACAACAATCTGACAAAGTCTGGTGGTGTCGTGAGACACTGCTGGGGCGCTCTGGGTTAGTGGTAATGATGCTTCGGCCCCGAAACCATGCCTAAACCCGAGTCATCATCTGATGAAGGCTTTGTTAGTATCAATGCTGTGGTATAAACATCAGTTATTGTATGATACCTACCCCTTATACAAATAAACAGTTCTCTTTCAAACAATTCAGTTAAGCATAAGTACACTGTTTAGTTCTATTTCACTTATAGATAGAACTCAATATGGTGCTACCGCTCCAAGACAGAGTGGACCTGAGAGCAATGGCAATAAAGGAGTATTCCACATTCCCCAAAGTTTCAGCATTACTGGAGTCTCACCATTCGATTGTGTAGTATCATAACAAGACATTTGTTGAGGGAGTCTTACCCCTCTGCAGAGGTGTAGTCGGTGTATTCTGCAGCCCCAGCTAATTGGGCCCAAAACAAAAGAGATTTAATTTGTCTGCAATAAAATTTGTCTAATTGCTACGGAAATACACCTCATATATCTCAGTATATGAAGGCAGGCTGAAAAATTCATATGATGACATATCTACTGATGATGACTTTTTCGAGCAATAGGATCCAAGCACTGCAACACCAATGGAAAAAGTGTTTGAACTGAAAGAGGAACTATGTTAAAAAATAAATCTCACTTGGTCACATTCCATTAGAGCATCTTGGTCAGCCTGTGAACTTTTCAGCGAACCCTCTAATATGCATGTTAGTACATGTGCAAATATATACCAGTTTAGATATGTATGCAAGTATGTGTGATGATGTACAATTTTATATTCCAGAAGTGAGTTTTCCTTAAGTCATATTTTATGAAACAGGATAAAATTATATTTTCTATTTTGAAAACCTTTAATGTTTATAAACAGCTTTCCAGAGAACTTGGCCCACTTTATAGAATATTATGCATTTTACAAAATCTTAGCACTTTAGTTGATCCCCTTAACATCATCAGGGTCATATTACCAGTTTTTATATCATTTCTTATTAAATCCATCTTCCATATGTTCGTCAGATGTATGTACAAAGTACATTCATTCTTGGAAAAAGACAGAGTTGACATAATGCTAAGAAATGGATTCATGAATGAGGTTAGTGCATAATGCAATCATTCCAACTGCTAAATACTTGGATTTTAATGTACTGTTGACATATCACTAATATTGTAAGGATAAATTTTATGTACATATAAATTCTATCTTCTGATAATTTACAAAACATCCTCTGCATGTGCATATATGCTTATACACACACACATATATATATATATATATATATATATAAATGAGAATCACATGAACACAAGTATATTAAGTCAATATATGCATACATTTAAATTTAAGGAGAACACACAAATATATACAAATATCTAAAGGTGATGATGTATAAGAACAAAACATATGAGTATACTTATATATTCTTATTGAGGAAATAATTTATATTCTTGTCCGGATATGCATATACGCTCATACATCTATGGACAAATATCAACATGTACACATAGATACATTCATATAGATATTCTACATTAGCATCTTTATACATATAAATCAGAAGTTTAAATTTTCTTTATATTTGCTTTTTACAGCATTTTAAAGACCTCATTCATACACATATATGTACACATACATATATTCTACTCATATCCACCCACAAAAAATATAGCCAGCATTTTCAAATACATACATCAATATGAGAGAAAGAGAGATAGGATCTCTGACACCACCTGTTGACTGTGACCAAATACTATTTTTCCAATGTTTTTATGTATTCTAAGTTTGTTTTTAGTGTATAAATAACGGAAAAATGAATTATCACTTAACAGTTTAAGCAAAGTCTGCCATAAGAACTAATTTTTGGATTACTTCATACAGGGGTAAGGAACCTGTGGCCTTTTTAATCATAAAGTGCAGCCTTCCAAAACTTTGTGAAAAGACCAATTAAAATTGTGCACATCCACTTTAGAACTTGATGTCCCAATGTTTTCTTGGGAAAAACAATCTCAAAAAGTTCTTAAAAGGTTAGTAAAGTTTTTCATTTCTTTTAAGTAGTATATATTACTAAATTTGTGGGCATATAAGATGCACATTTAACATTAAAATAATTCCACACAAACATCACACAGCATCTCATTTGCTGGTATTACAACTAGAGGATTATCAACTGAAATTTGAAATCAACAGCAATGGAGCTTGGAGTGGTTGCAGTGTGCAGCAGTCCCCCAAATAACTTTGTAAACCATTCGTCTCATATACCGGAAAAAACAGTAATTAAATTTTAGTTAAGGTATTAACTAAAAGTTTTAACTTCAGATTTTGTTTTATGTATTTACCCAACCCTTCTATCAAGCACAAGATATGACAGAAGGTCAATTTTTAAACAGAGTACATCTGGTTTGAATTCAGAGTTTCCCTTCTCCTAGACTGCTTGCATTATCAAGGTTAAAGAACCCAGTGTGCCTTACTATTTAACCATAGTTGGAGGGAGAGAGATAAAGGATTTTCACCTTTCTCAAGGGCATTAACACAAAATGAAACTGAAACAGCCTCATCTAGGATTCAAACTTGGTTCACCAATTCCATTTCCTATGACTTAGATTTTGTTATAAACATGTTAAGTATTCTTTTAGAGCAGTTTTAGTAATAGACTACAAATTTCAATGTGGCCTTAAAACTTAAATTCAGCGGGTGCTTTAGAATACACTGACTGCATCTCTGCAGAGGGGTAAGACCCCTAAAAAGAGGTGTCCTGTATATGACATTAAACTGCATCTGATCGTGAGACTCTAGTCCTAGAGCTTTGGAGAATGTAGAGTACTCCTTCATTGCCATTACTCCAAGGTCCACTCTGACCCAAAGTGGTAGTAACTGTTAGGGTCCCATATATGGGTAAAATAGAACTGCTTAATCATTTATTATATTGGAAACCATTTAACTCAGTACAAATAGAACTATAAGTGTCAAATAACGATACTTGAAACTATTTATCTGTGTGCAAACAATAAATAGCAGTACTTGAAAATATTTAACTGTGTGCTAACTAATGAGCTCAGGCTTGTTTTAAAATGTTACCTACAAACTCTTTGTTTACAAATCATGTATATATATATATATATATATGTATGGGTATGTGTGTATAAACAGGATTTGGCATTAAATAACCTACAAGGGTTCATCATCATCATCATGTCACACTGCTAGCACAGATCTCCCTGACCCTCTCTCGCCACCCGTCTCTATTGTCCATCGCTCCCAGGAGGTCTTCCAAGCTACATCCTGTATCAGCACAGAGCTGTTGTATATAGGTTCTAGCTGTTCGTCCTACCTTTGCTCGTCCATGTGAAGGGTTCCACAGACGTATATCGATTATGAGTTCGTTCTTACTACACTAGCAGTGTCCCACATGTCTGGTTCATCTAACTTGAATAGTTTTCATGATGGGTGGTAGGTGACTGTAAAGCTGCTGTTTTGTGGGGTGTTGCTTCCCATTTATTATCTGCCTAGACCACATGCTTAGAAGATCTATTGATTTAATGAAAGAAAATAGTTTCAATCTGGCAAAGGAAAGAAGCCAAAAATACCCTGCACAAACTATTACAGACAAGGACTACGCTAATGACATAGCACTTCTAGCAAATACAGCTGCCCAAGCTAAATCCCTTCTACATAGTCTGGAATGAGCTGCAGGTGGTATAGGCCTCCATATCAACGCAGACAAAACAGAATACATGTGCTTTAATAAAAGAAGCGACATTTCCACTCTAAAGGGCAGTCCTTCGAAATGAATAGACAAGTTTACCTGCCTTGGAAGCAGAGTCTAATCAACTAAAAATGACATCAACACACGACTAGCAAAGGCATGGACAGCTATCGATAAGCTATAGGTCATATGGAAGTCAGACCTGACTGATAAAATAAGACAGTTTTTTCCAAGCAGCGGCTGGGTTGATACTGCTATATGGATGGACCATATAGACGCTAATTAAACATATACAAGGATGAATATGCTATAAAAACCAGCCAACTTGTAACTTAAAGGATCTAGAAAATTAAGCAACTTTTTAATGTACATTTGACTAAAGAAATCATCATCAAGGTGTGCTGACAGCAAGGATTCATTTGATTCTCTCCTATCATCCATCCCTATCAGCCATTGCTCTTTGTAAGTCTGCTAGGTGATATCCAGTGTCTGCATGTAGCTAAAATATAAAGGGTTGTCGATCAACAGGAAAGTAAAGTAACTTAAGTTGGGATTATGAAATCATAAATATCCTCTTGTGCTTTTCATTTCTCTTTTATTGATGGCTAATAAATTTTGTGTGAAACGTGCATCAACACAATAAAAGATTTACTTACATGTTTTTTATGACATTTTTATTTTAAAAATGTAAGTTTATATTTTAACACATTTATTATGCATCAAACATTACAGCACAGATAAAACATTTATGATATGTAGTTTGAGTTTGCATATTCATTAGTCATCAAATATATTTAGTATACTAGTTTCTTTCCCATAGAATGCAAGGCCACTTTACGTCTACCAATATTAGACATATACTTATAGACAACAAAAAACAACACAATATAATATAAATCACAATCAAGACTACAAGTACTAGAAGCCATAATTATACAAATAAAAGTCTACATTAAATAAAATAAAACTTGATCAAGCAAATGGTATACAAAATATATTTAAAGCTCAGTTGGTGAACTTAGAATATGGTGACTGTATTCTCTGCAGAGGGGGTAAGACCCCCCCCCACAAAGGGAGTCTTGGGTATGACATTAAATTACATCGGATGGTGAGGCTTCAGTTCTGGAGGTCTAGGGAATTTGGACTACTCTTTCATTGCCATTACTCCCAAGTCCACTCAGACTCAAAGTAGTAGCATCTATTAGAGATAACCTAAAGATATATTGTTGAAAATTATTCATTAAGAAACAACCACATAAAAAATGAAAATATGAACAGACAATGAATATGATTTCTTAACTTCTAGACATAAAATGACCCTACACATGTTGACATGCCATTAAAATCAATCAGTTAATTAAATACATCTAACAACTAATAAATATTAGATTTGAACTACATATCGTATCACAAATGGTTTACATGCATTGTAGTGTTTATTTACTACATCATAAAGATATTGATTTCAGTTAGGTTTCTTTGTTTAATGGCATATCAACCTTTGTGCGATATTCAATGCCAAATCCATCATAGTAGAAGAACAGTAGTGTTACTACTTAGCCATTACACCATGGAGATTCCCCTCATAGAGATATAAAAATATGAATATATAAGGGGGAGTCAAAAGTTTTGTATATCACATTACTGAAGCCATGGAAGCTACCCACTTTGATAAATAGTATTGAGGACTGAGACATTGGGCATTGCTTCACTGCATGAGTGATTTGAAAGCTGCACAAATACTTTCAGGAAATTATATTTTATGAGTTTGAACTAAACCATAATGATGCAAAAGCAACCAAAAATATTTGTTGAGCAAAAAAGGTGAAAGCAGAGTTAGTCACAGTACAGTAACCAATTGGTTCAAGAAATTTCACTCAGTTTGCAGATCACACAAGGTCAGGTAAGCCGAAAATCATTAATTCCAAGGCCAAGCTCTAAGCCATAAAAGCAAACTTGAAGAGTATCAGATGAGCTTGGCAAATCACAGTACCGTATGGTTTGTCATCTTCCCAACCCTGGTAAAAACATTTGGAGCTGCTGAATTCTGCATAACATTACCAAAATATTGCAAAACTTTTAACTCACCCAAGTATATGAATGTGTGTGTATCTAAAGAGGAAACATTAAGATCTTTGCCACTACAGAAACAAACCAGTGTTTTTATACAAGCCTAGTGTTTTTCTAATCAGACGCACTTTGCAAATCTTTCTTTGAAAGTGGTGGATCTAAAAAAAGTAGAGGTGGATCTGAGAGACTTTAGTCTACAGACCTCACCTCTCCCAACCATTTCTCCTACCTTGTCATGATTTCAAAGAACAATCATGAAAGAGATTTTCTGATAAGTTTCTCAAAATGGTATCAGATAAAGGATAAAAGTTGATTAAACTGAATTTACAAAACATTTCATATCAGAGCAATGATAATAGTTAAAGCAATAATACAGGGTAATTCCAAAAAATGTTAACACTTTTAGGGGAACCCTTTATGATATTATGATTTCAAAATATCTGCCCCAGTTCACAATTCCTATTAATACATTCATGGAATCTTCCACAAATGTTAACAGTTCTCTGGGTGTACCTTTATTAGAAAAGTAGAACTGATATTTTAGAGATCTTCAGGAAAAGATTCCAAGAATGTGTTGACAAGGTTTATGAATAAGGTGGAGACGGTTTGAAATCATATCATAAGTGTACTTTACCTAGAAGTGTTAACATTGTTTTTTAATCACTCAATATTTTGCATCAGTCTTAGTTCTTTAGCAACAACCTTAATAGCACTAATAATAGTCATTTACTAAAACTAACATATATGGAGTATCTAGGAAGAATTAAACTCACAACTAATGGCCAACTAATTTAGCTTACTAACCACTGCAACACATGAGGCGCCCTAGTAGTAATAGTTTATATTTAACTACCTTCTCACAAAGGTAGTTTATGATATATGGTAAAATTAAACCATATCTAGTGTGAGCAAGGACAAACATTGAAGAGGAAAACAATAATTATTTCCCTTAGAGAATGAACATGTCTTTCGAGGACCTTATGAAGTGTCATATGACAGTGCAGAAGCCAATTATCTACCTTGATTTATCTCTGTTCTTTGAAAAGTGGTGATGTTGTCTCTTACCCTGCTAGGAAGTGGTGGAGCTACATGACAATATTAACCACTCATTAAGCAATCCTTTTTCTATTTTTGTAGCTCTTTCACATACTGCTTGTTCATGGAACAAGGTGTATACTTTAACTGTCAGGATATGTATATATTAAATTTTCTTGAATATGGCTATGAGTTTATCATGTCTTTCCATCTGTTTATTCAGTATTAGTTGTCTAAATATCTGAGATGAAGCTTAGTGATTTTTATCATTAAAGGTTTTTGGACTATTGTCTTCATCTCTATTGTTATTTCCACCACGTTTTGGCCGATATGTCCTCCGGCCTTCTTCAGGTGTTGTTCAGTATTAGTATATCACAGATAGTGGGGACCCAACTAAATATCTTCCCTACCTTCAAGCATTCAAACAACAGCATGATTCAATCCCCATAATCAGTATTACAAAAATGTTAAACTACTTTGATTCTCCTCTTTCATACAGTCGAGAGGTGCTTAGCAAGAGTCAAAACCCATGTACTAACTGAAGACAAGAATATGATGAAGAGAGATAAACAGGTGAACTAAGTTCTGATTCTAATCCAAAGAGTAATAGTAGAAGTCATTTACAAAGATTAGCTTAGTTTAACACAAGGCCAGCTGTATAGAGAATCTAGTGAGATCCAAACACACAAGCAATTATCTGCAAGTCTAAATTGTTAGCCATTATATCACGCAAAGTGCTAAAAGATTAATAGTAATAGTTGCTTGATTTCATTTATTTATTTACTGTCAAATCAACTTTCATAGCTTATTCAAAGTGAAATTCATCCTTGTAGAAGGACAGTAGTAGTACTATTTAACCCATAGCTGGGGGGAAAAGGGTTTCATACCTTTCCCAAGAGCATCTGTCCAAAAGTGAACACAATATAGTGACTTAAGTTCAAACTCACTTCCTATGATGTCACAATCCAGCACTTTAGCCATTGCACCATGGGAATTTCTCTTAGTAGATGTTGAAGAAAAGAATATGGTGAAAAGAAATAAACAGATACTATATTCTAATCTTAACCCAAAAAGTAATGAGTATAGCTTGGAAAATATTTTACATGGCATAAACTAAACTAGGTATAAGCTATAGCCTCAAAATCTAGAAGAAACTCAAAAGACTTGAATATCTTTTTTTCGAAAGAGTGCTTTTAAATTTCTGACAATTTTTTTAATAAAAAACCTACAAGTATATATAGATTAGAACCTAACCAAATTTAAATCTGGCACTAGCAGAAGTAACATACATCTATGATACTATAGTTCTCAAAAGTTTTACAAGCACAAAGTTAATCTCAAAGGACTAAATTAAAAACAACTTTACTTCTATCAAGTGAGTTTAAAGAGGAAATGTCTCGAACACAAAACAAAAGATAAGAACTTCAATTTATAGTCTTTTGTTTCAGAGCTGTGAGCTAAGTTTGTGAATTAAAAGAAGGTATGATTTTTCTATCAGCAGTAGTAATAGACATACAAGTAAAGATGAAAATGGTTTTCTACTTGGGGAATATGTTAGAGTGGCTATGACACTGATATGAAATGCAAATGGAAATATAATGCAAAAATATAGAAGACCTTTTTAATAAAACATCAAAGAAAAGGTTTTACGTGTGTGTGTGTGTGCATTATAAACAGAGAAAGAAAGAGCATGAGTCATTCTTTCCAATGTATAATCATATGTATATATAATATTTTAGTCCTTTGAAATGAATATGTAAAAAATTGACTGAGACAGCTTGAGTTAACAAGAATGAACTTATCTTGTTATCTGAAAGAATATACTAAATATATAAATGACATTTCATGTTTTTTATGCTTGTGTAACAGTGCATGTTCATACAAAATGCCCAGAAAATGTACTATAAATATCTGTTTTCATTTCCTGTCAAAATTCTTGCTGATGATAAATTTCTATAAAATTTAAGCATTGCAATATAATTCTGAACCTGACCATGACTATGATGATGGAAGTTGGACACAACAAAAATTTACATATAAAATACATCTTTCAAGTGGTACACACTAAAACTATTTAATGTTTTGCAATATTGAATCAACTTATTTATGATAATTAGAAAAATATTTTGACAAAACTAAATCAAATTGTTTTAAAAAGCTAGATTATGACTTTCTGATTATATTTATTGCTTATATAACAATATCTATTAAACATTTCAAGTATTTATTTAAATGTTTTGGCAAATGCAGTTAGAAAGTATTGGTTTCAATGATGTATGCCTATAGCACAAGTAAACACATATTTATACACTCACACACATATAAACAAGCATACATACATACATGCATGCATACACACACACATATATATATATATATATATATATATATATATATATATATATATATATACATGCAAAAACACAAATATATATACATATATATATATATATTTACATAGACACTCATATACATATAAAAAAGCGCACACACATACACACACAAATATATATATATATATATATATATATATATATATATATATATATATATATCCATAAATGCAAATGCACATAGATATAGGGGCAATCAATATAGTATAATGGCTAAATCACTGTACTGCAGCCTCAAAGTTTGCACTTCAGTTGCACTATTACATCACTTTCAAATTGATACACTTACAAAAGGCATGAACCTCCTTATCCCCTAACTAAGATTTAAATAGTTTCACAATTGTTGTTCAACAAAAATGACTTTGGCATTGAATACTCTATAAAGGTTGATATACCATCAAA
>OY757916.1:82600957-82728457 GCA_963585895.1 Sepioteuthis lessoniana | reverse complement strand
TTTTCTTTCTTCTAGAATGGTTGCCGAACAATCGCTAAAGAACCCAATCAACTATTTACCCATAGCTGAGGAGGGTAAACAGATGGATTAATGCCTTTCCAAAGGGCATTAGAACAAAGTGAAATGCAAAGCTTCATCGAAAATTTGAACTCATGTCACCAATTCCATTTCCTACAATGACCACCATTATGCTGAGTATCCACTTGTAAAGATTTCTTTTATGCACCCATTAAACTATGAATAAAATTATATTCTGAAATGAGAACAAGATTATCCTTTTATCAGTTCTTAATAACATATAGACAATTGAAATATATGCATTTTTTTCTCCCAAAGTTTTTTGATAGAAAGAAAAGAAGAAGTGAACTCTTTCAACATCTGAGTTGAGAACAGGACTATCAATTTCTCAGCTTTTAAGAAAGAATCTGCAGTAAACATTTTGATGGTATCACGCAAACTTAGATTTTTAATAAACAAAATGCAGAAGTCCTCAAATAAATAAAATCAAATGAATAGAATAGAGAAGAGGACCAACATTTTTTATACTCTTTTTTTTTTCATCTGATTTAACAGGACAATAGAAGCAGAAGTACTTTAACACAGGCCCAACAAGTCACAACACTGAGAGACGACACATTTTCATACACAATTGCAAACTCAAATGAACTCATTTTAATTAAAACATCCCACTTCTATGAAAACGTAAAAAAAAAAAAGAACAACCTGCCTCCTACTCCCAAGACCCTACCATTTCATCTTCCATCTTGCTTCTGACCCACAAAAAAATCTCCTTTTAAAAATGAATCAGAAACATGTGTAGTTATTATTTGTGGGGAGAGCAGATATGATCTTGGTATTTGTTACTTTGAAGCAAAGCCATTACCAAAAGAATTGGTGTTGGAATATGCCTCCATTTTTCTATTGGAAAAATAATTACAATCAATGTTTACTAATGAGTTGTGGGCAGGGTAGTAGACACTTGACACAGCATTGAAATAATTAGATCAAAGGTCTACAAGTTCAGTGTGTACAAGAAATGAATACACAAAAGTGAAACCTAAAGAAAAAGTCTAAACTTTTTTTTCTTTTTTAAGATTGCTTGATTAAATGTGCATATTGCAAAGTGCAAAAATACTGTCTCTTCGAGCTTCTAGGCCTATGCAAGTTACATTCTAAAATATGTTCTCAGGAATAGAGCTCAAAAGTAGAGATTAGGATTACCAATTATTTGATCAAATTTTTCAAAATCAAAAATGATAATTGCAGACCCTTCTTTTGAAGTCAGTCTAGTTTATAAACTTACATAATCTTGTGGGTAAATTTCAAAGAATATTTTTTCCAGATTTAGTCATAATGAGCATTTTTGGCACATGGCTTGTTGGAGTAATGTGGTATAAAATTGTTAGTATGCTGGTGGTAAAGTTGATAAATTCTCCAGATGAAAGCATGTGGTTCTGATAGAAATTGAGGATGTTGTAAAACTCTTGGACTTAAAATCTACTGAACTCTGAAGATCAATAATTTACATCTGCAGTTGTAATGGTACTTCACAGTCAACCACGAAAAGGAAGGAGAAAATTTTGAAAGTTGGGTGAAATGGCACACCAATTGGCCTCAAGCGCTGCATGTATCCCACAGACCATGGGTTAAGGATTCCTGATAGAAAAGAATAAGTTGACTCTTTTGCCAAATTATTAAAAATGTGGCCTCTTCCAGCAAAAATCCAGAATTAAACAAGACCAAATTGTGAAGTTGAATAAGTATCACTTCTTTGTTGAAAGTTTTCTAAATCCAGATTGACGAGAACTAAGCGATGATGATAATTGCATATTTATTCAACTTTTTCTAACAAAGAGTGATAAGGAGAAATCAGCTTCCTGCAGTGACAAGAATGCTGACAAGGATTAATGTAAAGGATTAGGTTGTTTATCAATAAGGTGAGATTTTGCTTATCAATTATCTAGAGACAGCCAATTGGTTTAATACAGAGCTCCCAAATTTGATATGTATACTTATTAGGGAAAAGTTTTTAAAATTTAAAAAAAAAAATTTATCAACAAAGCTGTGAAATTTTCATAAGATACTATAAAAATTGAAAGGTAAATCTATTTTCAGTTTTGTGAATTTCTCTTTTATAGTAACAATTTACATTTGAAACCATTCATTGTCAATTTTTGATAGGTAAATAGAGTCAAATAATCAACTGTAATACAATTGTTGACCTCTTAATCAGCATAGACAGGTACTTCAACTGATATTCAGTCGGTTTTGAATTTTAGTTTACAATGTAAGCTTCTATATGCAGAACAATATCATGTTAAGAGTAGACTTTATTTAAAAGTGGCAAAAATATCCATAATGTGATTAATATTTTCAAAGATGTTCCTAATCTTTATTTTTTACATTTTATTCTTGATTATTTTTGGTACCAAACAAGATTCACAGAATTAATCTTATATTAAAAAATATTCATTCAAGCAAAAATGGTGAGTCTGTCTGTTCAAAACATTATGCTGATTTTTTTTTTCTTTTAGCTTTATTTTTATTTTTACCATTGTAAAAATGTTTAATCATTTTAATTTTCTTAAGTTTTCAAGGTAAGACACTAAACTGAACCAGGTGGTGAGGCTTTAGTTTTGAAGCTCAAAGGAATATAAAGGCACAACTCCATTTTCATTACTCCCAGAGTGGGAATGCCTGTTAAGGTCCCATCTACAGGTCAAATAGATCTGTTTAAAAATCATTAGTATTTGATAGGAATACTTGCCATTTGTAAAAACAAATTTTTATTATTATTATTATTGATGATTACTTGAAACTATATAATAGTGCATAAATTATTAATAACAGATAGGATTGCTGGAAACAATATAACTGAGTAAAGTATTCGTATTGAGAAAATTTACTTGAAGCTGTAATTCATTACAAATGATAAGTTACTTGAAACCATATAACTGTGCAAATTTCTTGTATTAGATAGGAATACTTGAAATCATATCAAGAATACTTACTTGAAGTTATAGTTATTTACAAAGGTTTTTTTTTATTATTAGACACTTAAAACGATATAATTTGTAAATGATTATATCGTATCAAGTATTTCAAGCAATTTATTAGTATTAGATAAAAATACTAGAAACTATATCACTGTGTGCAAATTATTTGAATTAGATAGGTATACTTGAAACCCTACAACTGAGTATAAATTATGAGTGTTAGATATACTTGAAACCATATAACTGTGAGCAAATTATTAGTATTAAATAGGAATACTTGAAACCATATGTCTGTGTGCATATAATTTTTATCAGATGCTTGAAACCATACAACTATACAAATTATTTTTATCAGATAGGAATACTTGAAACCATAAAACTGCATGAAAATTTATGATTGGAACCATGTAAGTGTATATAAATTGTCTCAAGTATGCATACTTAAAACTATATAACTCATTGAAAATTATTTATATTAAGAATAGTTACTTGAAGCTATAATTGTTTACAAATGATTATCAGCATTAGTTATTTGAAACCATATAATTGCTTACTTTCAAAAAGAAAAAAGCCTGACATGGCAACCAATAATTCCTTAGAATGATACTGACAGAATAAGTAAGTAAAGTTGGCGACCATCGTCGAGAGTGACCTGAAGGCTCCCTTTTCAATAGCCACTACACCAAGGTGTAGGGGAAGGCACTACTCCTTTCCCTGGATTTCTCCACTTTACACTTGATCCCTACCTTGTAATGCTGAGTGTTAAGCAAGAAGGCATCAAGTACCATTTTTAAAGTCTTTGGTATGACTCGACCTGGGATTGAACCCAGGTCTCCCAGGCCATAGGCAAACACTCTAACCATTATGCCAATGTCCGTCAGACACTGACAGAATAATAATCTTAATTAGCACATCATCAAAAAAATCTACTGACCTTTTCTATGTAGGAAAATATAGTATTAATGGCATAATAACAAAATATTTATTAAGCAATTGAGGCAAATTAATTATTATTATTATTATTTGTTATGCTTCCTTGAGCATTGCTTTTGACTATCTTCTCATATCAACATTAGAAAAAAGAATCTTTTTGCAGAACATATACATTATTAATACAATATCTATACACAGATCGGGGAGGGAAATCCCCAAAGCATAGTGGCTAATGTACTGGACTGCAATATCATAGTGAGTTCAAACTCCAATCACAATATTACTAAAACCCATGAGAAAGGAATAAACCAACTTATACTCTCCAGCTATGGGCTAAATAGTACCACTACTGTCCTCCTACAAGGATGGCATTGGCATTAAATAACCTGTGAAGGTTGATATGCCATTAAAATAATGAAAACAAACCATTTGCAGGTCAGATTCTGCTGAGTAATTTATCGGATAATTCCCAAAAATGCCCTCAAATTTTTTTTTTATCATTATTTCTGAAATCATCCAGTTCAATCTTATACTTTTGGTACTATTGCTGTTTTTTTTTCTGATTAGACAATTTGGTCCAAAAATATATTACTCTATTAGCAAAAAAATCTAATTGGTTAATAGATTTGGTTCTTGAAATCTGCCTAGGTGATAAATTTCCAGTTCGAGGAGAAATATTTTTAAAAAATATCTACCATAATACAGATGATTTTCATATTACATTCTTTTTATCATTTACGTATTTCTTTTTACTAGTTGGACTTATGGAAATTCTGCTATTATTTTAGGTTGCAGCTCTTCTTTGATTTTTTTACCACTATCTTCTTCTTCTTTCTTTTATCCCTTCTAATATTTGTTGTCCATCAATATTTTTATGTCCCATAATTAATCCACATTTGTATGTGTGAAAAAGGAATGAGGAATGCACAATTATTTTCTATTACATCTCATCTTTCATTTGCTCTATCCCTTCATAAAAAAAACTGTTAATGTATCACAATTTTTACCCATTTCCATCTCTACTTGACTTTTCAATCATTTACATATTTTATCTTGATATCCAATAAGAACATCTCAGTATCTTTCTTTAATATCCACCCTTTCTCACATTTACACACACACACACACACACACACACACACACACACACACACACACACACACACATAAATTTTCTGGCTTTTTTTCTTCTTCCATAGCTTTCTTACCTCCCACTGTTCCTCCTTCATATGCTCTAGTTCTCCTTCAACCTTTCCCAATTCCTTCCCATTTAATATTATATAGATTTCTTGGTTAGAAAGTATAACTGATTCTAGATCAGGCAGATACTACACTTTGATCTTAAGTAGAGAAACATAATTTCATAGATACAATAATATTGTATTTTTCTTTTTTAATCAACTGAAGATTTATGGGGAAATTCTCAAAAATACTTATATGTTTTTTAAATCTTTCAACATATTTTTTTCCTTCCAACTCTTTCCTTCTTCTTCTTGTCTTTCCTTCTTTCATTCTGGTAACTCAAATGATTTAAAAGGATTTCAGTGAACTTTCCTGAACTTTCTAACATAACAGATGCCACTATCTCGAATGCCTAGACATATACAAGTAATTCCACCATTTATTAAGGGAACTGTGATAATTCTTATACAAATCAAAAAGTCTTATCATAAAGGTATTCTTACACAAACACTCATGAGATTTCATCCTATCATTTCTTTTTGTCAGGTAGGTGTTATTAGTATTGTATTCTTCGAAACAAAGCTCCTAATTATTTCTTACAAAGACACACCTTTAAAGCAATGCCTTCAACTCCTGTGTAGAAAGACAGCTGTCCCTCATCATTTCCCTATGAACCTACTTCTGCCAGCTGTCTTCCTAAGAGTTCCTCATTTTTTTTTAATAAACATGCAAAAAAGATTTCTGTCATGACTATGAATCAAAGCCATTTGACAAGACTATCAGTAAATAGACAACAGTTGAGTAGATGTTATTGTCATTGTTACAGCCATTTGGGGGCTGAATTTTCAAAGAACACTTGTTTTCTGTGATATTACCCTAAAAACTATGTAGTTGCTGTGGAAAGCAAAGAAATGAGCAAGGGGAGTTAGTAAATGATTACAGCCAGAAAGTGAAACTGAAGTATTTAATATCTTAATATAAACATATTAGCAGCATTATATAAAAATAACCAATTATATTGACATTATGTGGCCACCGCCCTCATATCAGTTGATGACTTTTCCAGAAATGCATTTGACTTTAATTGCTTCAAATAGACAAAATTTAAATTTGAAGGGAATGGGTGGCAATCCTTTAAATATTTTTGGTTATATTTTGTTTTTCTTTTTTTTTCTCAACAAAAAAAAAAAAAAAAAGTGAAAATGAAACCAAATATTTTTTCTGCCATATGTTTTTCTTAAATGATTTCCTTTCATTTTTTTTTCAGTGATCAAAGGCAAATGTAAATTCCATCAAATCACATGAAGTTAACAACTTTGCTTTCATAATGACAAGTTTACAAGTTATAGCCTTCTTTCTCCCTTAAGTCTAAAAATCACCTGTAGGCACATATTTATCAATTAATTTTTTTCTATATTATATATTGAAATATGCAGTGTAAAGCAATCATATAACTCAGACTGCTTATCTTGCATTAGCTCGACATAACCATTATAAACCAGGTTATCTCCATTGGAGCTTGCTGCTATTAAATAGAAAGACTTGACTGATTTATTATTTCTTACTTTATTCATTAATTTTTTTATACACAATACGTTTTGAAGAAACTAAGTTTAACACCAGACAAAATTTATAAGAGAGTTAACATTTTTGATGACATATAATACCCACTCCATTTTTCCAATAAAATGACTCAAAAACATCTTATATACAACATTGAGATATCTTACAGGCTAATGTTAAGTCAGATGCCTGAACTTGTACATAGCCTAACTCTATAATACTTCAATATCAAATATAAAACAGGAGATTGATTGATTTCAATGGCATGTAACTCATTTTGGGTCATTTCATACAAGAGGTTAGGGAATCGCATTCATTGTACATTTATATTTACATTTCCACTCTATTTGTTCCTTAAGAGTTTCTTTTTTTTGGCACATAGTCCATATCAGATAAGAATACTTTTTTAATAGATCTATTTGGCTCATATATGCTACTCTAATAGATACTACCACTCCAGGTCAAAGGGAACTTGGAAGTAAGAGCAATTAAGAAGTGCTCCACACTTCGAAGAACTAGAGCCTCACCATCAGACGCAGTTCAGTATCATACCCAGGACAATTCTTTTTTGGGAGAATGGGGGTCTTAACCCTCTGCAGGGGATACAGTTAGTATATTCTAAGTGGAGGGGTTGTTAAATATATATTATTTCCATAGAAACTACCAAAGAATCCAAACCTATAAAATTCAGCTTTAAAAACTGACCTTATATCATGTCCTGCTCATGCGGAGGTAAATATATAAAAGTAATGCATCCTTTTTATTTCTATAGAAACTACCAAAGATAAAGGGAGCACAAGACTGTTGAATAGAGCAAGCTAAAAAAAACCACTTCTCTACACAGTCAAGATTGGCTATGTGTTTTTGTCATTAATGAAGCTGTTATAGTTCCCATGCAAACAAATTATTTTCAGGGCATCCTTCATATTATGAAGTAAATGCAAAAATGAAGGTGTATTTAATGACAATAATATCAGTTATTATTGAAGTTCACTTTGCACTCATACACTTGAGAAAGGCATGCATCTATCTTTTCTACCACCAATTATGGGCAAATAGTAGGACAAATTGGGTTCTTTAGCCTTTAGTGCTAGAAGCAAATTGATTGATCGAAAAATGTTTTCAGATATTAATCTGGTATAAAGTGCGTCTGAGCAACACTAATTGGAACAGCTACCAGATTTCTTCCAGGATGTCAATTGATCTCCAACAGACAGGTGTAGCAAATTAAATATACCCACAATAAATCTACACATGACATTTTCTTCCATAATCCAAATAAAATATAAAGAAACTAACTTTTATTACACCAGAAACGGCGGTGACTTTTAGACTTGAAGATATGACATAAATAAAACAAAAAAAATAATCACCTGAGAAAGTTTATATTATTCTGTTCATTTTAATCTCTTCACTGCTGTGATCATAAATCATTCATTTCTACATTAATATATTTAGACTAACCATTTCCTCTTTGAAATGTTTTTACAAGTGGTCCTTCTAATTGTCTTCAGGTGCTATCGTGTGCAATACATGTGTCAGGTTCAAAATCTAAAAACAACGAAGAAATTAAACACAGAGATAAAACAGCTAAGATAAAAAAATATTTGTTTATGTTCATCCTTTTTCTTTCCATTTTTAGTAAAAAACAACACCCATGGTGAGACAAGAAATTTGAAATAATTTCCTTCATTTCATTTAATCCAGCGGTCATTTTCTTTATACTTCATATATGTTTAATATACATGTATTTTTCTGAGGAAGTTATCCTAAGAGTAAAACATGCCAATTTAATTTCCCATATTGTCTTCCTTTCCCCATCTACATGTATGGATGCATTCATGGTGTAATGGTTACAGTCATTGGAAATAAATATGGCGACCCGAGTTCAAATCCTAGACGAGACTGTATGCATTTCATATTTGAGCTAATACCCTTGGGAAGGGCATGAATCCAATTATTCTCCTTCCTGTTATAGGTAAATAGTATGGGAG
Organism: Sepioteuthis lessoniana; assembly: GCA_963585895.1. Taxonomy (NCBI): domain Eukaryota; kingdom Metazoa; phylum Mollusca; class Cephalopoda; order Myopsida; family Loliginidae; genus Sepioteuthis; species Sepioteuthis lessoniana. The sequence goes on along the minus strand of OY757916.1, from coordinate 82,719,789 downwards.
ACTGGATTTTTTAACCTTGGTATGGTAACCAATCTGGGAGAAGGAACACCCTGTATTAAAACTTGTTAAACTCTGCTTAAAATTGACCGAGTGTCACATCCTGTGTGTATGGAGGGGCTGGTAAATATATATCTGTATGGATGTACCTACCTGCATATCCATCTGCAATAGCATGTTACATATTTCTTTTCAATCAGTGTTTACCTACAGAGAAAAGATTCTGAAAGTTAATAATCAAAACAAATGAGCTCTCTCTCTCTCCCCATTTGAGAGATTGAAGAAACAGTCTCCCTAATCTGCTACAGCAGCTAATATATATATATATATATATATATATATATATATATATATATATATACACTAGATGTGATACCTATTGTTTATATTTACTTAATCCCTCCATCACAGGCAAAAGGCAACATAAGCTCAAAATTAAGCAGAGTAAATCTGGTTTGAATTCAGAGTTTTCCTTTTAGACTGTTTGCCTAACCAAGGCTAAAGAACACAGTCTGCCCAACTACTTATTCATAGCTGGGAGGGGAACAGATGAATTCATACCTTTATCAAGGGCATTAGCATGAAGTAAAATGCAAACAGTGTATCCAGGATTTGAACTTGGGGCACTGATTCTATGTGATGAAAATCATTATGCAAAACACACCTAATGTTGCTCAGGAAAACAAAAAGTAGTCAAGACTTAAATAGATTAGGTTATTTGATTTAATGGTATATCAAATCTTGATGGTTATGTAATGCCAAATCTGGTATATACATATATATCATATGCTTTGTAAGTGAATAGTTTGTAAGCAGCTTTATTTTTAAATGAGTTAGAGATTATTTGTTTGCACACAGTTAAATGGTTTCAAGTAATGTTATCTAACAATAAATTCTATTTAATCTTAATCATTTGTTGGCACATAGTGTAAATAGTTTCAAGTATTACTATGTCAGGGCAATTAACCCTCAGCTACCACCTTCTAGCACCTTTAAAATAAAATAGGGTTGGTACTTGTTTGCCACAAGAGCAATTTGAAGAACACAGTTGGGACAACCATATAGGTACTATGGCTTGGCATAATCAGCTGATTAATCAGATCAGGTCTCTCCAACTACCTGTCTAGCCCAGCGGAGTGTTGCAGGTCACATGATGACTTTGGTTGCAGGGCCATGGATTGCTCAGCCACCAGGATCTCATACTCAAGCATTACAGGTCACTCCCACCCATGAAGGGGAGTTTAAACCTCAGTTCAGATGAAGTTGGGGTATTCTACAGTCCCAGCCAAGTGTCAAGACTTTAGGGTATTAGAGTTAATTCTAGCAAATAGATAAATAATAGTATTTTAGCAAAATACAAAAATGTACTTTTAATTTTTACTCTAAATAGTTTTGAAATTATATTGGGATTAGTACCACCAATCCAGTGTTAATCCTCAAGTGAACTTACCATCAGAGACTAAGTGTAAGTCCACAGGGTCCAACAATTTGGCTGCCAATAAACTTTATCAGTGAGTATTTGTACATGGGTCATGGTAATCATTTGATGGCTGTTTTTATTCTCATCTAAAGAAGCCATCCTGATGGATGAGCAGCAGTAGTTCCCGATTAAACTATTTGATCCTAGCCGTTGAACCGTAGGATTCATATGCCCAGGACCAGGTTAGACATTGTGTTGAACTGTCAGAGGGTTTATCCACTCGCCTTTATGTCCACCATGCTGCTTCCCATGGCGTTCGTAAAAAAATTTTTTTTCTTCTCCCCCATCTTTCTTCCTCCTTCTGTCATTAAGTTATAACTTAGTTAAAGACCACAATTACTTTCTTTTTAAAGTTCACCTACCTAGGAAGCAGTGTCTCATCAACTGAGACAGACATCAATACGTGACTAGCAAAGGCATGGACAGCTATCGATAGACTATCGGTCAAATGGAAGTCAGACCTGACCAATAAAATGAAAGGCAGATATTTTCAAGCAGTGGTTGATGGTAACTTCACAAGAATGCTGTGATCAATATTGAACAAGTCCTGGAGGTAGCACCCCACAAAACAGCAGCTGTACACCCACTTACCACCCATCACAAAAACTATCTAAGTTTGATGAACCAGATATGCAAGACACTGCTGGAGAAGTAGGGACAAACTCATGAGTGACATACTCCTGTGGATCCCCTCACATGGGCAAGCAAAGGCAGGATGACCAGCTGACCAGCTAGAACCTAAATACAACAGCTCTGTGCTGATACAGGTTATAGCCTTGAATACCTACCAGAAGCGATGGACGATAGAGAAGGGTGGTGGGAGATCCATGCTGATGGCGCGACATGATGATGATTTTTATGTGTGTTTATATATATATATATATATATATATATACACGAGGATCATTAAATAAGTTTCCAGACATTTTTTGTATGGGCACTTTTATTGATAGTACATACATGAAACTCTAGTCCCCTTCAAAGTAATCTCCTCCAGCTGCAATGCACTTGTTGTACAGTTCCAACAACTTCTGGAATACCCCATGGAAGTCCTCTTGTGTGAGCATGTCAATGACTTTCATCACAGCCTCTTTCATCTCCTCAATTGTCTCATAATAACAGCCTCTGAGCTTAGGGAATAAGCAAAAGTCACAGGGAGCAAGGTCTGGACTATAGCAAGGGTGAGGAACTGTCTTGATGCCCATCTTGGTCAAATAGTCTGTGACAAGGATGGAGTTGTGGACTGGTGCATTGTCCTGGTGGAAATGCCACTGACCCGATTTGAAGAGTGCTGGCCTCTTCCTACGGAATCTCTTACTGAATTCCCTTAAAACCTCAACATAGTAACCCTAACCCTTTGGCCAATCAACTCTGGTGTATTGACTTCCTTACTCCTCCCACACCTCTCATCATCCCTCACAGACTCCCTGCATTTCTTGAATCTCTTATGCCACTCAAAAACTGATGCTCGATTCATGCAAGATGGTCGAAAAGCAGTCTGAAGCATTCCATATGTTTCAGTGGCATTTTTTCCAAGTTTAAAACAGAATTTTATTGCATATCGTTCTTCTAAAGTGTCCTCACGTCCAGATTGCATTTTTTAAATTCACCAGCTGTAATAATCAGGCTTTAGTAGGGTATATTCCAATTGCTGCTGTAGCTCTTCATTTGAATCTGAAATCCTAAAAATATGTCAGACATCTCATAAGATGTATAGCAATAACATACTGAATTTTCAAGAGTCTACAACAATTTTAAATGCCTGTACAAAAATGTCTGGAAACTTATTGAATTCACCACGTATATATGTACACACATACAGTGTGTCACTGCAGTCGGCTGAGGCCATAAAATACACCAACTACATCTCTGCAGAGGGATAAGACTCCCCATCAACAAATGCCCTGGATATGACACTAAGCAATTTGACCGTAAGGCTCCAGTAATGCTGGAGCTATGAGGAATGCAGACTATTCCTTCACTGCTATTGCTCTCAGTCCAGGAGTCGTAGCACCTGATAGGATCCTATCTATAGGTCAAATAGAATTGTGTGACATTTAAACTAAGTGCAGATAAATGACTTATGGTAAATTGAATTGTTTGAAATAGAATGGTTTGATCATTTCACTGTGTGTAAACAAATGACTGATGTTTAATTGAATTGTTAGTGATACATAGCAATACTTGGGATAATTTAGCTTCATTGACTTATGTTTACAAATCATCTATATATAATATAGATGTGAAGAAAGGTTGAAAAAAAGTGAAATAATTATGAAAGTCGCCGTTGAACATTTCAGTTGTAATAACCTTCTTCAGGACTTTAAATTCACGAAAAGTATAGTTAAAATAGGGGTGGATGTTTGATGAAATAGCAAAAGAAAAGAAACTGTGTATAAGAAAATAGATTCACAACCATATGCATACGTATAAACCAGATTTGGCATTATATAATGTGATATGGGAGGTCCAAGTTGAGGAGGGAGAGGGAGAAGAAAAAAATAAGAAAAAACAGACAGAGTTTACAGAATGGCCAGCTGACTTCTAAGGAGTCAGGCCAAAGCAGTCAGGTCAGCCAGTCACGCATGTATGACTATGATAATTAAAAATGACAAGAAAAAAAACACAGGGGGTCCCAGATCTTCTGCGCAAGAGTGGAACCACCGGAAACAGATATGTTCCACCCTCTAACACCAAGCAGAAATAAGGGGATCACTCAGGTTTCAAAGTTGGTTGACTGGGAGACATGATGAGGTAAAGGCAACAGTTGAACACCAGCCATGAAGATGTAAAGATGACAGAAATTGCAGCCCCTATTTTGGAGTAAGCTCTGAAAAGGGGTCTCACACCAGATGCACAGCTGTGGAGATGAAACCAGCAAACAAGTATGTTAGAACTGCAACAGAAAACCAGAAAGAAAATTCAATGCCTGTTTCTTCTCTTTCTCTCCCCATGACATGTTATTTCTCTTTGTCCAGCAAACATAGGTGATTCAATTTTCATACTCAGTTTCTTTTCCTCAGTTTTATGTGTTCATCATCTTTTCCCACTGAAGGTTACAACAGGGTCTGACAACCACTTGAACCATAATGATACAGGTATAAACCCATTCACTACCTGATGGTACAAACGTTCATTTGATGGATTGTCAGAAGTTGTAGATTGCTTTCTCCGAAAACCATTTTGATTCTTTCTAAGAGTTTTCTCAATTTCTAGTCTAATGCAGTTGAGTAGCAGAGCATTATAATTCCAGGCCACCATGGAAATAAGGGTTATACCTCAGTAGTTCTTGACAAATCCGAGGTCACCTTTCCTGGGAAAGGGAGGATGCAGCCTTTTGTTTATCTCTCTATCGTGTTTTGGTTATACACGGCATTGTAGTATTGAAGCAGTAGGTTCTCAAATTCCCTAGTCTTCCATACGTCTGGTTGTATTTAGTCAAGACCAACAGCGTTCCTGCTTTTAATTTTTCATAGTACTATGTTGCGTTCTTCTTCAGTAAACTGTCTTAGTTTGATGTCTAATTAATTATTAACAATTTTCGTCATGGGTTTAACTGTAACTTTGGGGGATTTTCCAAGCAGATTCTTGAAATATTCTTTGCCCACTGTAGAAGTTACTACTCTAATGTGCAGAACGAACAATACTTATCAGTTCAGTGGCTCCAGCTAGCTAAAGAGCATTATAAATGAATTCAAACATGGCGCTGCAAACAGGGTACAAGCCTGAAGAGTGGGAAGACTACTTCATCAAAGTGGGCATCTCTGCTAATTTCGCTAAGAGCTATGTTGCAACCTTTGCAAAGGAAAAGCTGAGAAAAGAGAACCTCTAAATGATGAATCGAGCCATGCTAGGATCACAGCAATGGGAGAAGCTCTGTCAATCCTTAAACAAGCCAAGGAGCCCTCTACTCAGACCATCTACACTAAAGCACCATCTGTCAAGTTTCCCTAACTCCATTTCAAAATGACCCCCCCAACAATTCAGAATGTTCACCAGAATGACAGACATGCCAACTTCTCAGACCAACATCCTGTTATACAGTTGTGCCGATGAATCCATTCAGAATGCAATTATCAACACCTAACCTAAGTTCTTTACTGCTGACCTAGACAAGCTGCTAAAGATGATAGAAGCATTAGTTGCTCAAAGATCAAATCCCATGGTCCATCAGATCACATTCACATCAATGTCACAGCATGAAGACGAATCTATTCAACAATACCTTGTTCGCCTTATGGCTATGGCCACAGACTGCAATTTCTCATGCCCCTACTGTGAACATGATCTGTCCAACATTTACATCAAGGACCAATTTATCAGAAGGATAGCAAATGATACACTCCAAACCGATCTACTAGCAAAAGCCGGGGGGGGGGCTAAAATCACTCAACCAGAATGTCTGTCATGCTAAAGCATTTGAGTTGGCACTACAAGACCAGACTGCAATGATTGATACCTCGGACATAGCTATGATCAAGATGTCAATGTATCGCAGACAAAAAAAAAAACAGGACTGCACAGACTAACAAAGGCAATCTTGGCACTAGCACCACTGCTACTCACAACAATAATATTGCTGAGCGAGAACCCCGTCAAGTCTGCATAGGTTGTTGTAATCATTAGCATGGCACTCCAAGAACAAGTGCCCAACATAGGGTCAAATGTGCAGCACTTGTGGGAAACTCAATACAAAAAAAGCTTCCATGGATACTCTCATTGCCCATATCACATTCAACCAAATAAGGGGCACATTCATGTCTACAGACAGTGACCAGGTAATGGAAATAAGTGCATCCATAATCTTGTTCTCAGCAAAACCAGATCCCAGATGGGCTATGAATATCCCTAGCAGTCATAGTACAACACTAAAGGTTTTTCCCGACAGTAGTGTCACCATTTGTCTTGGGGAATCAAAACACTTGATATGGGTCTCACAAAGAATAACCTTGTCACATCAAGAAAGATCATTTGGACAGTTGGAGGTTTCACTCTCATATGCTAGGGCTGGCTACCTGTTGAATTTGTGATCAGAGGAAAGACAACTAAACAAGCCCTCTACATATGCAAGGACATCCAGCAGCTTAATTTTAGCAGGGCAGCCTGCATTGATGTAGGAATACTACATGAAAATTTCCCAAACTCTTTAGCAGACAAACATTAAGTAGGCCCCAAACCAAACAAGTGTGAGGATCAATTGCTTGATCACCCCCAAAACCCTCCTTTTCCTGCAACAGAAAATAACATAGGCAAACTTAAGAGCTGGCTCCAGGAAAAATTTGCCAAGACAGCATTCAACAAAGTGCCACCTAGAACAAAAAAACAGTCCTAGCTGGGGTCGATGGGTACCACTCGATCCCCCTAGACAAAGAATCCCAACCATTAATCATCTTCATAACCGAGCGGAGAAGATCGATTTATCTTAGGATGCCTTAAGGTTATCTCACATCTGGAGATGCCTATACTTGCAGATACGATGAGATAATAAAAGATACCCACGCAAGGTGAAGATTGTAGATGATACCCTGCTTTCTGACTCTAGCATTGAGGGAGCTTTTTATCATACTTTTGATTTCCTACTCCAATGTGCTAAGAATGGAATTGTGCACAACACCAACAAATTCCAGTTCTATCGGGATGTGGTACAATTTGGAGGCCTCCAGATAACTCCTTCTGGAGTGACCCCTTCTGAGTCCATGATACAAGCGATATGCAACTTTCCAGTCTTAAGGACAATTACAGACACCAGATCATGGTTTCAGCTCGTCAACCAGGTAGCCTGGGCAAATTCACTGAGTCCAGTCATGCTGCCTTTTCGGGACCTTGTCAAACTAAACTCCAAATTCACTTGGAACCAAAGTCTTGAAGACGCATTTAAAGACTCCAAGTGAGTTATAATTGACCTAGTCCAGAATGGTGTGGCAAAATTTGATAAGGACCGAGTAACTTGCCTTGCTCCAGATTGGAGCAAAGAAGGGATGGGCTTCCTACTTCTACAAAAGCATTGCCAATGCACTATTGAAAAAGCCCTGTCCCGAATGTTGGCACCTGATATATGCCAGCAGCAGATTTTGTACAGATGCTGAGTGCAGATATGTACCAATAGAGGGTGAGGCAGCAGCAATAGCATGGGTATTCGGGAAATGCTGAATGTTCGTCATGGGTTTCCCAAATGTCATAGTGGTCACAGACCATGAACCATTGATGAGGTTATTTGGTGATCATGGTCTGAGCAAGATCCAAAATCCCCAGCTGTTTCACCTGAAGGAAAAGACTCTAAGATATCAATTTACCATCCAGCACTGTCCCAGGAAGAGGCAGAGAGGCCCTGACACAGTCTCCCGCCACCCAGTGGTTATGGCACAGGCCCTCCTCAATGTGTTTTCAGCAAAGCCCTCTCAGTCAGATTTACTGGATTCCAACAACATAAGCGATATAACAGTAAACAGCCTTGATGGCAATGTTTGCAGGCAGCAATAATATAGCCATGATCTCACTAGACCTAATTCCTGCAGCATGTCGCGGTGATCCACAATATGGAAAACTAATAAGTGCAATACAGCAAAGCTTCCCAAAGACACGTAATCTTACCGCATCCAATGTGCATGAGAATTGGGAGGTAAGGCACCGTTTCAGCACTGACAATGGCCTGGTATTGTTGGATCGAAGAATTGTCATCCCCAAAATGCAACGGAGAAAACTCCTGCACTGCCTACATTCCGCACACCAAGGAGTAGTCAGCATGAAAGTACATGCCAATGAATTAGTGTACTCGCCTGGGAGGCATGCTTCAAACTGCAGTATTAGGGCAAATTGCACGGTATGCTCAAACATCGCCTGGAAGCCTATAATCTTGATATGATCTGATTGGCCATTCCAGCAGATTGTCATGGATCTCTTCTATATTGAGGATCATACATACCTTGCCTGTGCAGATAGGCTAACCATCTGGCTCATCTTATACAGCCTAAAACCAGGTCACGTAACTACAACCAAATTGATGTCCATTTGCCGACAACTGTTCCAGACATATGGTGCCCCAGAAGAACTCAGCATTGATGGCAGCCTACCTTTCACCTCCAGCATATTCCAAGATTTCCTTAAGATGTGGCATGTTAAGCACAGACTATCCTCTGTCACATATCCCCAATTCAATGGCCTGACAGTGTTTGCAGTGAAAACCACAGAGAGGAGAGTGAAAGGAAACACAGGCCCCCAGGTTTCCTTGGACAATGTCAATATTGCCCGGGCCATCTTGCAGTACCAAAACAACCCAATCCAAAGTATTAGCCTATCACCGGTGCAACTTCTACTCCACTACCGACTCCATGACTCCATTCCTTCACAGCCTATCCTCTACAAGCCACACCCTGAATGAGTAGCAGCGGCACAATGCAGCAAGGAAATTCTCCACCACCACAATGCTTAAATAGTAGAAAGATATAACAAATATACCCACAACCTACCGCCATTACAACCTGGTGACACTGTAGCTATCCATAGCCTACTCAATCACAGTTGGAACACGATTGGGAAAATCGTCACTCCCCTACCAGATCACCAATACTGAATCAGGGTTGACGGATCAGGAAGAATCACACTTAGGAACCACCATTTTCTCAGAAAGTGCGAACTCAAGCCTGCACCAACCCCAATACCAAGTGCAACATCAGGACCAATAACTCCCTCAAGCAATACTCCACTCTTGCCCCCCATAGCCCCCCAACATCTCCCCGTAATGGCACATGCACAGCAATTGAACCCCCCCCCCCCAAACAAAGCACATATACATTACCACGCCTTCGATCATCGAGAATTCCTCGAGCTCTATCCAGGTTGTTACCACACAATAGACCAGGCCTAAGAGAAGAGTACAGCCCTCATACAACCAAGCCTACTCATGGAAGGGAGGAGAGAGGGGAGATATAGAATTCACTACTCTAACATACAGAATAAATAACAAGAACAACAACACTTACTGGTTCAGCAGCCCAAGATAGCATCCAGCCGGCAGACAAAAAATAAAATGGGTGGTAACTCAATACTGAGTCCATCACATCTTAAGCAAGCCAGTGTATATACACACTAATATACCTATTCACTGGGCCAGCTACCAATAACTGTTCAGAGAATGGTCTTAGCCACTTGAGAACAATGGAATGCCTCAATGTCCATATAATCTCGCCTCAAGTCGTAGCTCATTGCTTTTTTATGCAAATGAGTATTTACAGCTAACAAGAATTACAAACAAATTCCAGCACACCCGTGTATTTGTTCTTCTTGGCTGGCAGCTTTTAGTTTAGCTCTGGAGGCGCTTTTCCTTTTACTTACTTCATTTATATACATCAAATTTAGACTGGTGTAGACAGAGTCAATGGCATTTAGTAACAGTCAGTTTCTTGCATATGCAATCATCAAATATATAGAAAGTGCATGTATATACATATGTATGCATAAAGAATAATGTGACTTATTTAAAGAATTTCATTTCACAGAACTAAGAATTAAAAGACTGATTAAAATATTTAAAAATAAGTTAAATTCTTTAAAATTCACCGTCAATGATTTAGGTGCACTTGTTTTTACTAAAATTATCTTTTAAAATTCCCCTGCATCTTATATGCCATATAGAGGTTTAAAATTCACGATAGTCAGCCAAAATTAGCTACTTGGCAACTCCTATTAGTTTCGATGTTAGAGTAACTTTCATATACCAATTGTCATTATTTAAAAGGTTATTATGCAGAGAAAAAGTGTTCTCATTGATAATATTCATTACATAAATTTCATCATATTTAATATTAGTACTTTGTTCCACTAAATTTTTTCTTGATTTGCCCTGCTGAAATTGGGATGCATTTTAAATGCTGTCAAATACAGTATATGCTTGTATGCAGGCATGTATTCATATATCTTTTATATATGTTTCTTATCTACTTGTTCATCTTTATTATCATCATTATTTCACAATTCATTTTCCCAAATTATTTGACCCATCTATTTCTCTTATATACACATGACTTTCCTGGTTTTACTAAAACTTAAAGTGATCCTATCTTGAAAATGTGTAGTTTATATCAAATCTATTTATAACATGATCCGACTTTGGCAAGTTTTTCTCTGTATAATTTAATCACATCTATTTCATTTATTCAAAAATGCATAACAGGTGCTAGTTACAAATTTATTGCTATTTTAGCTGAAACATATTTAAATATTACTGTTATTTTATTGAATGTACTTAATGAACTTACATTAGCATACTATCACTGTAACTAATATTAAATTCATACAAAGAATAATTATATACGAAATATTAATTAATATCATGTAAAAAAAAAAATGGTACATAAAATGACATATATATGTGAAATTAATTAGATTTAAATTAATTTCAAATATTTACAATCTTAAAATACAACTTTTGCAACTAATTAGATTGATAAAATTAATAAGTGGTGTAAAATGAACTAATTTTTTAGTATATAAACAACACTAAGAATATAATGAATAACTTGAAAGTCAAGCTAAAGAAACAAAATTAAAACTGTACGATTTGTCTCAGAGAAAGTAAAACAAAAGCAAGCAAATTTCAACACTGTCCTCACTGTAAGTTGGTTCTTTTTGTCAAACTAAAAAGAGAGCATAACAGTTTTTTTATCCTATATTCAGGTCTTTCTTATTTAAAGAAAAAAGTAGAGTCATTAATGTTTAATAAATCATTCAGAAAATTGAACTCTGCCCTTTTTTGTTGTTCACAAAACATTTTGACTGATAAATTCTCTTGCTCTCTTCAGCTGTAATAAGCACCTTCATAAGGGAAAAGGCTTATCTCTTTCTTGGGTAGAAAGATGTTGATATTAACAACATGTGAACCAATCAAGTCTTATTTTATGCCAGAGGTTAGGGACTTGCATTCATTGTACGTTCATACTTACATTTTTGTACACAGTCCCATCGAATACTATTCATTTTAAACAGGTCAGTCTGACTCATAAATGAGATCCTAACGAGTATAACCACAGAGTGGAACTGGGAGTAATGGCAATGAAGGGATTCTCCACACTCCCCAGATCTCCACCATCAGACACACTTTAGCGCTATACCCAGGACATAACTTTTTAGCAAGGGGTACAGTCAGTGTATTTTACTCCCCACCAACAGGTCAGGAGAAGATAAACTGACCCTCCTGGATAAGCTAGTAACTTGCACAGGGTCAGATTCAAAGCATCTGTATATAGTAAGCCAATATTCACTGGACAATATCTAAACTTCAATTCCGACCATCCATACATCATGAAGAAAGGGATAGTTGACAGTTGATGAGCAAAACTCCTAAGAGGCAATTCAGACAGAAGATGATCTTTAGAACAACCACCATCCTGCAAACATAATATTAACTTTTACAAGTAAAGACAGAATGATCAAAAACAATAATCCAAAAAATGTATCAGACAGGTATTAGAAAAGCTACAAAAGATCTACATCATCAGGACAGTATTCAAAAGCAGTTTCACTCTTCCTAAAAAAGAGAATATGACCAAGAATTGTGGGGATTCTATCCGATGCAGTAGTGGCAAAAATAGTAAGGTAAGACCAGCTGCTCCTTAAAAGCAAAACTAGAAAAATATCAAAAAGCTGTAAATTCAAGGAGAGATGTTGCAATCAAGCATGGCTGATCATATGTGGCAAGAAAAGGGAAGACATCAACCCCTGTGATATTAAGAACCAATAAAATGAAACACAGTTTCTTCCAAGCAGCGGTCACATTGATACTGCTATATGGGTGCACTACATGGACGCTAACAAAACGGCTGGAGAAGAAGCTAAACGGCAATTACACAAGAATGCTGCGTGCAATCTTGAACAAGTCCTGGCGACAACACGCTACAAGACACCAACTGTACGGCCACCTGCCTCCTATCACAAAAACTATTCAAGTTAGACGAACCAGACATGCAGGACACTGCTGGAGAAGCAGGGACGAACTCATAAGAGATGTACTCTTATGGACCCCCACACATGGCCGTGCAAAAGCAGGACGACCAGCACGAACATACATTCAGCAGCTGTGTGAGGATATGGGATGGTGTCCTGAGGACCTGCCTAGGGCAATGAACGATAGGGAGGAGTGGCGAGAGAGGGTCAGGGATATCCATGCTACCAGCACGACATGATGATGATGATAATAGACAGATAACACTAGATAATAAGGTGATTGTAAAAAAAAGAATCAGCAAATATGTTGAGCTCCTATAATGTCTTTTGTCAACCAAGCATAGAACAACCCAATCAGCAGGGTTGTAGAATGTAGAATACACCAGCAACATCTCTGCAGAGGAGTAAGACTTCCCCCAATCCTGCATATGACACTAAACCATCTGAGAGTGAGGCTCCAGTCTTAGAGTACCACTTCATTGCCATTACTCCCAAGTTCACTCTGACCTGGAGTGGTAGTACCTGTTAGGGTTCCAATCTATGGGTCAAATAGACACATTTAATCATTTCCTTTATTTGAAACCATTTAGCTGTAAGCAAACAAATAAATGTTTAATTGAACTATTAGTATTGTATAAAAACACTTGGAACTATTTATCTATGTACAAATGAATGAATAATGTTGAATAGAATTATTAGCATTAAATAGCAATACTTGAAAACATTCAGCTGTGTGCAATTCAACAGTAATACTTGAATCAAATAAAACTATTAGCATTAAATAGCAATACTTGAAAACATTCAGCTGTGTGCAATTCAACAGTAATACTTGAATCAAATAAAACTATTAGCATTAAATAGCAATACTTGAAAACATTCAGCTGGGTGCAATTCAACAGTAATACTTGAATCAAATAAAACTATTAGCATTAAATAGCAATACTTGAAAACATTCAGCTGGGTGCAATTCAACAGTAATACTTGAAAACATTCAGCTGGGTGCAATTCAACAGTAATACTTGAATCAAATAAAACTATTAGCATTAAATAGCAATACTTGAAAACATTCAGCTGGGTGCAATTCAACAGTAATACTTGAATCAAATAAAACTATTAGCATTAAATAGCAATACTTGAAAACATTCAGCTGTGTGCAATTCAACAGTAATACTTGAATCAAATAAAACTATTAGCATTAAATAGCAATACTTGAAAACATTCAGCTGGGTGCAATTCAACAGTAATACTTGAATCAAATAAAACTATTAGCATTAAATAGCAATACTTGAAAACATTCAGCTGGGTGCAATTCAACAGTAATACTTGAATCAAATAAAACTATTAGCATTAAATAGCAATACTTGAAAACATTCAGCTGTGTGCAATTCAACAGTAATACTTGAATCAAATAAAACTATTAGCATTAAATAGCAATACTTGAAAACATTCAGCTGGGTGCAATTCAACAGTAATACTTGAATCAAATAAAACTATTAGCATTAAATAGCAATACTTGAAAACATTCAGCTGGGTGCAATTCAACAGTAATACTTGAATCAAATAAAACTATTAGCATTAAATAGCAATACTTGAAAACATTCAGCTGTGTGCAATTCAACAGTAATACTTGAATCAAATAAAACTATTAGCATTAAATAGCAATACTTGAAAACATTCAGCTGGGTGCAATTCAACAGTAATACTTGAATCAAATAAAACTATTAGCATTAAATAGCAATACTTGAAAACATTCAGCTGGGTGCAATTCAACAGTAATACTTGAATCAAATAAAACTATTAGCATTAAATAGCAATACTTGAAAACATTCAGCTGTGTGCAATTCAACAGTAATACTTGAATCAAATAAAACTATTAGCATTAAATAGCAATACTTGAAAACATTCAGCTGGGTGCAATTCAACAGTAATACTTGAATCAAATAAAACTATTAGCATTAAATAGCAATACTTGAAAACATTCAGCTGGGTGCAATTCAACAGTAATACTTGAATCAAATAAAACTATTAGCATTAAATAGCAATACTTGAAAACATTCAGCTGTGTGCAATTCAACAGTAATACTTGAATCAAATAAAACTATTAGCATTAAATAGCAATACTTGAAAACATTCAGCTGGGTGCAATTCAACAGTAATACTTGAATCAAATAAAACTATTAGCATTAAATAGCAATACTTGAAAACATTCAGCTGGGTGCAATTCAACAGTAATACTTGAAAACATTCAGCTGGGTGCAATTCAACAGTAATACTTGAATCAAATAAAACTATTAGCATTAAATAGCAATACTTGAAAACATTCAGCTGGGTGCAATTCAACAGTAATACTTGAATCAAATAAAACTATTAGCATTAAATAGCAATACTTGAAAACATTCAGCTGTGTGCAATTCAACAGTAATACTTGAATCAAATAAAACTATTAGCATTAAATAGCAATACTTGAAAACATTCAGCTGGGTGCAATTCAACAGTAATACTTGAATCAAATAAAACTATTAGCATTAAATAGCAATACTTGAAAACATTCAGCTGGGTGCAATTCAACAGTAATACTTGAATCAAATAAAACTATTAGCATTAAATAGCAATACTTGAAAACATTCAGCTGTGTGCAATTCAACAGTAATACTTGAATCAAATAAAACTATTAGCATTAAATAGCAATACTTGAAAACATTCAGCTGGGTGCAATTCAACAGTAATACTTGAATCAAATAAAACTATTAGCATTAAATAGCAATACTTGAAAACATTCAGCTGGGTGCAATTCAACAGTAATACTTGAAAACATTCAGCTGGGTGCAATTCAACAGTAATACTTGAATCAAATAAAACTATTAGCATTAATTAGCAATACTTGAAAACATTCAGCTGGGTGCAATTCAACAGTAATACTTGAATCAAATAAAACTATTAGCATTAAATAGCAATACTTGAAAACATTCAGCTGTGTGCAATTCAACAGTAATACTTGAATCAAATAAAACTATTAGCATTAAATAGCAATACTTGAAAACATTCAGCTGGGTGCAATTCAACAGTAATACTTGAATCAAATAAAACTATTAGCATTAAATAGCAATACTTGAAAACATTCAGCTGGGTGCAATTCAACAGTAATACTTGAATCAAATAAAACTATTAGCATTAAATAGCAATACTTGAAAACATTCAGCTGTGTGCAATTCAACAGTAATACTTGAATCAAATAAAACTATTAGCATTAAATAGCAATACTTGAAAACATTCAGCTGGGTGCAATTCAACAGTAATACTTGAATCAAATAAAACTATTAGCATTAAATAGCAATACTTGAAAACATTCAGCTGTGTGCAATTCAACAGTAATACTTGAATCAAATAAAACTATTAGCATTAAATAGCAATACTTGAAAACATTCAGCTGGGTGCAATTCAACAGTAATACTTGAATCAAATAAAACTATTAGCATTAAATAGCAATACTTGAAAACATTCAGCTGGGTGCAATTCAACAGTAATACTTGAAAACATTCAGCTGGGTGCAATTCAACAGTAATACTTGAATCAAATAAAACTATTAGCATTAAATAGCAATACTTGAAAACATTCAGCTGGGTGCAATTCAATAGTAATACTTGAATTAAATAAAACTATTAGCATTAGATAGCAATACTTGAAACCATTTATAGACGTACATTCAAATAAGTCCTGACTTGTTTAAAAATTCTTACCAACAAATTATTCGTTTACAAATCATATATATTCAATATATATGTATAAACAGGATTTGATATTAAATAACTTACACAATCATCCAACTAGCATAGAAATGGAAATGTCTAATTAAGAAAGAAAGAATATTTGGTTTAAGTTTTAAAAATACACTATAAAAGTACAAGATATATCATCATCATCATCATGTCGTGCCGCCAGCATGGATATCTCTGACCCTCTCTCACCACTTCTCCCTATTGTTCATCGCCTCTGGCAGGTCTTCAGGGCTACATCTCGGATCCTCCCATAGCTGCTCGTCCCTGCTTCTCCAGCAGTGTCCTGCATGTCTGGTTCGTCTAACATGGATAGTTTTCATGATGGGAGGCAGGTGGCCGTATAGTTGGTGCCTTGTGGGGTGTTGCCGCCAGGACTTGTTCAATATTGCTCACAGCATTCTTGTGTAATTGCTGTCTAGCTTCTTTTTCAGTTAGCATCCAAGTAGTGCATCCATACAGCAGTATCGATACAACCGCCCCATTGATACAAGATACATATTCTGGTTCAATTGAAAAGGTAGATAAAATGACATTACATTTTAGGCTCCAAGTTATCACCATTTTCTCTCAAGCAATAGTGCAGTGGCTATAAGCATTGGTTCAAGTTAATCTAGTTATCTGAGTATCATGGGTTCAATCTGTAAATCAGACAGTGCATGGTAGGTCATATACTGTTATTTAGTAGAAGAGTCAAGCAACATCTTAACTGATAAAAGATATCCTCTAAGCCCAGACAGCAGGATCAGATCATTTTCCCATGGAATGAATAAAAACCTCAGTTAGAAATTCCCAGAAAGTTACAGATAGCCAAAACATAATCAAAACAAGTATAATAGGGACACTACACTGACCACATGGGTGAATAATAATAATAATAATAATTTCATAAACTCAAATTTCACTTCATTAATAAATAGATAATATAAAAAAATTTCTTTTTTTTAACATTCAATTCAATATGAAAAAAAAGCAAAAAATACTAGTTTCAGTAATAAACCTATTTATAGAGTTTATAAAATAATTGCAAATAAATAAGTAGTACTTTATAATTAGCCTCTCTCTTGAGAAATTATAATGATCTTAAAGAGCATACAAACAAAATACAATTATGAGGTAATAGATTGGATAGAAAATGACTTCATTCTCTCAGAACATTTTAACACTATTGTGTTCATAAATATCTTGCTACATTGTACCATTTATGTTGTGTCATAAGAATACATAGATTCAGTTTAATGTGAAAAAGGAAAAAGTAATTCAAAGTTAAAAATTATACAGGGAAAATAAACATTCTTGCTAATTAATTCTTATAAACTATTTTTTTATTCCCATCTTCATTATTGCATATTTTTCTATTTTCTTTCTGTGATTTTTTTTTGTTATATTTATTCAACTCCATATGTTTCTACTGGTTATTTCCTTAAAACATTCAGAGACTGCATTTTTAGTGAAGGTTACTGTTCAGAAAATTCATGAAAACAGTTCTCAAATTTCTTGTAAATGTTTTGGTTTATTTTCTATGCTTGTATCTTTATTCAAAATCTTCATATAATGAGAGTATGTGTGTGTGTATAAGCAACCATCTTCTATAAGCAAACAAAACTTTTTGGGTGATTTGAAAGTTTTTATTCAAAGAGCAAAAAAAAAAAAAAAAAAAAAAAAGAAAAGAAAAGGAAGGGCAACAAATATTACTTTCCAAAATACAACCTACAGATGGCCTGGCACCTATTTTTCCCAAATGCAATGCAAATTCCTTTAACTGTCTGCTTAGTTTACCAAATTTTTACAGATGGCATGATGAGTCAACCATCTCATTTATTTATTTCTTGTTTATTTAGAAAGAATTCAGGACAATTCCAGTATTTTACAGTAATTTAATTTTATTTTGCTTATACAGGTTTGATACTTTAATGCTGCTCTGATCCACAGTAACTCCCAAGGATCTAATTTTTTTTATGGACAGCCACCTGCCATTATTGATGCTATTTTAACACAATTTGTTTTTTTTGTTGCACATTACAGACACAAAAGATTAACACTTCAATTCACTGCACACACCTACATTTGTATGGAAACAATTATATATATACATGGTTTTCTGTACAAACTTTTCTAACAAGGTCTCTTGAATATAATTCTCAGACTCTCCTGATCAAAAACAGAAATTGTAAAATAGATAAATAAACAATCGACCTTGACTATGTTTTCAATAAGCAGATAATCTTACTATTTCATTTAATCAAGTGAAGATTCAGTCACATAAAAAGTCAGTGAACTAAATTGGTATCACTGACAACCCCAAAACCCATGTCTGGGTCACCACTATTATCCTAATCACATATGGTTTACATGCTTAGTGTTACTCTATCAAAGAAACTTTGGATGAAAATAAACATCACAAATAGAGCAGATTTGACTTCTCAGAAGTTACTGATCCTATCTAAGATAAAAATACTCACTTTTGACTTTTCATGTTTACCAATGGATGACTTATAGCTTTCAAAAAGATAAAAAAAATAGTAACAGGCTCCTACATTTAATGAATCATTGTATAACCTCCAAAGTCAAGCCAATAGTTAGTTTATCATAAGATTTGTCAACAATTACTTAGATAAAATAATCAACTTTGATGGATCAAATTAGTTCTTTAATTGTTTCTTTGTTTAATGGCACATCAACCTTCATGGGTTATTTAATGCTAAACTTATCCTTGTGGAAAAACAGCAGTGATACTATTAAATCCATACCTTGAGGGATAAACAGGTTCATACCTTTCCCAAGGGTATTAGTCTGAAAATGAACATAATTACTTGAGTTTGAACTCACTCACTTAGAGGCTGTAACCTGGCACTTTAGCCAATAGGCCATGGAGACACATCAACTTTAAAGTCGACAAAATAATTATTCATAGCTATAACTAAACTTCTATAATAAAGCATTGACATCTTTGAAGCAGAATCTTGAAGGGGTTAATGAATAAATAAAGTTAGAATAAAAATATAACAAATAATAAAATCTGAGATTTGTTTGGTTTTATGACATTGTAGTGTAATGAAGAAGACCTTGTAGTTGGCGACCATAGTCGAGGGTAACCCGAAGGCTCCCTTTTCGATAGCTACTACACCAAGGTGTAGGGGAGAGCGCTACTCCTTCCCTGGATTGCTCTACTTTACCCTTGATCCGTACCTTATAATGCTGAGTGTTAAGCAAGGAGGCATCAAGTACCATTTTTTGAGTCTTTGGTATGACTCGACCTGGGACTGAACCCAGGTCTCCCGGGCCATTGGCGAACACTCTAACCGCTAGGCCAATGTCCGGTATAGACCTTATCAAGACTTTATTCAGCAGAACTTCACAGCAACAACCAAACATAGCAAGAAGCCAAATGTATATAAGAATCAAAAAGAATACATGCAAATGGAAAAATCACGTGGGCAAGAACCACAACTCTTTTTTTTTCAATGAAAGTTATAACAGACATATTAACCATTGTAGGTTATTTAAGACCAAATCCGATTTCTTCATACATATTAAATGTATATGATTTATAAACATAAGTCAGTTAAGTTAAATAGTTCCAAGTATTGCTATGTATCACAAACAATTCAATTAAACATCAGTCATTCGTTTACATACAGTTAAATGATCAAACAGTTTTATTTCTAACAATTTAATTTAGCATAACTTATTTGTTTGCACTCAGTTTAAATGCCAAACAGTTCTATTTGACCCATAGATAGGACCCTATCAGGTGCTATCACTCCAGGCCAGAGTGAACCTGAGAGAGATGGCAATGAAGGCGTACTCTGCATTCCCCAAAGCTCCAGTATTATTGGGGCCTCAACATCAGATTGTTTAATGTTATATCCAAGACACTTGTTGGTAGGGATCTTACCCCTCCTGCAGAGACACAGTCAGTGTATTCTACAGCCTCAACCAGCTGGGCTAAATAAAACAGGTAACAAAATATAAAAAGAAGATTTTTAAAAATAACCCACAATACCAATTTTGCCAAAAGCTTAACTATTGACACCAAAAGAAAAACTCAAACTATTTCAGTGCTCACAGGATATGCATACATTGCTGACTTCTCAAAATGAACAGTCCATACTTTATAAATTTCATAATAGTAATTCATGGCATAAATAAAAAGAAACATTCCTCAAATGTAGGATCTGCTCTAACCTCTTATGCCAGATTTGTTATTCATATTAAATCATCTTCATCCAAGTAAAAGAAATAAATTCCTTTTAAAACAAGAAAAAGTTTTCATGAGTCTAAAACCTACAACGAAAAGTCATACCTATCAAACAAATCAATTTTAATGACTTAGCTACAACATTGGCTGTTTATCATGATATATGTTAAAAACAAAGAACTCAGACTTTAACACTCTGCATACGGAGACGCCTTTATTACACCCTTCTTTTTACACTCACACATAAACCAATATGGTCGATTGTTTACTTCCAGTCATCGAATAATGCCTTCTCTTCTCGAGAGTATCAGGGGAGATAATTTGCATACTTAACAATATATATCAAAGTTATTCTATAACCTAGCAGTATTGATAGACTTTTCAAATGGATCTAAGTAAGTAGTATATGGCAATAGTCTACTTAAAGACTAGTAGTATTTCTTAATTTTGAAGAGTGTAAATAAAAATTTTGAAGAGTGTAAATAAAAATATTCCTAATACTAATAATTTACACACAGTCATATAATTTCAAGTACCACAATTTCATACTAATAATTTGTACACAATTATATGGCTTCAAGTGAGTAATAATGATAATAATAATCTTTTGTGAAAAAACAAAAATTATAATTTCAAGTAACTATTGTAAATAAAGATCCTTTGAACACAGTTATAAGGTTTAAATTATTCCAATCTAATAATAAAAACTAATACAATACTGGTTTCAAATAACAAATAATAATAAAAGTCCTTTAAAAAAATGATAGCTTCAATAAGTAATCTAATACAAATAATTTGCACACAATAATTTCAAACAAATATAAAGTTTTAAATACACAAATACACACACACACACACATATATATATATCATAGGTATATGTGCAGGTATATATATATATATATACACATACATACATATACACACACACATATGTAGGTATACATACATATAGATGCCTATATAAAACATCACTCAATAAGTCCCAGGCTTGACATATAGATGGTGCCACTAATAAAAAATCCATATGATTTTTATAAAGTACAAACCTTCAAATGATATATGTCAAAATTTGAGCCCAATCTGATTATTAGTTTATAAATTATAGTTATTTAAGTGAAGCTACTGTTGCAAATTTTCAAAATAATGGAAAAATTTGATGAGTCCCTACTACTATATGAATGCACCACATGGACACTAACAAAACACATAGAGAAAATGCTACACAGGAACCACACGAGAATGCTGCATGCAGTCTTGAACAAATTCTGGAAGAAACACCTGACAAAACAGTAGCTGTGTGGCCACTTGCCTCCCATCTCACAAGCCACAAATTAGACATGAGGGGCACTGCAGGAGAAGCAAGAACAAACTGATAAGTGACATTCTCTAATGGACTTTTATTTATGGATATGCCAATGTTGATCAACCTGCAAAGACTTACATCAGCTCTGTATGAATACAAGATGCAGTGTAGAAGACCTGGCAGGAGAGATGAATGATAGGGAGGATGGCAAGAGACAGTTAAGGAACTCAATGATGTTAGCATGATTTGATGATAATATATATATATATATATATATATATATATATATATATATATATATATATATCTCAATCCCTTTGGACAAACAGGATGCAACACAAGGTCATTTTTAAGCAAAGTTTAACAATTTCGAATTCAGAGTTTTCCTTCTCCAAGACTGGTTGCCATACCAAGGTAAAGAATCTAACCTGACCTATTTACCCATATCTGGAAGGAGAATAGTTGGATTCCTATCTTTTCTAAGGGTATTAGCACTATGTGAAAATCAGCCTCGTCTAGGATTTGAACTCAGGTTGCCAGATCATGTCTCTTAAATATATATATATATATATATATATATATATATATATATATATATAAAGATACATATATCTCATATATATATATATATATACATACACACAATATATATGAATTGTCATTGTTTTTGTCATTTCATTATTTGCTCTTCTGAAGATGGCTCCAAATGAGACTGAAAATACTTGGGGAAAATATGGTGCCTTCCTAAATTCATTTCATCCAAAAATCTAATGACTCACACAAAGACAGATTAAAGACAGAGTAGACAGACATAAAGTGTCTGTCCTATTTCATCAAACATGTTTAAAAGAGGAAATGCAGCCTCTCTGTCTATATATATATATACAGAAAATGGAAGTATGAAAATATACAAATATGAACAAACACAAGGTCTTCAAATGATTATATTTCTAGTTGAATCTTCAAGCCAATGTTAAATGTTTCATTTTTTGGGCAGGATTGGAACTGCTCCCCATAACATCAGAAAATCTTTAGCCAACGTATTATCTTCTCTCTTTGATTAGCAATTTGCACCTCAAGAATTCCAGGGATTTACTCAACAAAATTAATGAGATAAACAAGGAAAACACATCTCTAGCCATCATTATACACTGATATTACTGTTAACAAATATATTAAACATTTAGAAATTTACCTCAAAAACAAGCATTACATTACCTTAACCTGTAACAAAATAATTAAAATTTGTACATTATTCATTAAAAATTACTTTTATAGTACTTTTTATACACAAAAACTTGATTTACCAATTGGTTTGCCACATAGTCAGTTCCTCAACATGCTTTTTCATTGAATTTCTAAAATCTGCTAACTTTAAATTTATAATATCCAAAAATTCTTACAATTTCCATTACATAGATGACGTATTACTCATATATCCATGAAATAATGACTTAAAAATCATGGATAGATTAAACAAAATAGAACACCCACAGATTTTACTCATGAACTAGAAACTAACAACACCTTATCTTTCTTGGGCATTTTACTAACAAATAATAACAAAAAATTAGAATTTTAAAATTCATTAGAAATCTACTGATAAAAATGACCATATACATCTTTACTCACATCATAACACCAAAATAACAAGTGGAATAATCATAGGGTTTTACCTTTAGAGCTCTTAAGGTTTGCATGCCCAAATTTTTAAATGATGAATTTGATGATACAGAAAACGTCTTCACACAACTTCAATGTTCTAAATGATTCATACAATGTGTTAAAATCAAAGCTCTGAAAATTCACAAATGTAAATGTTTTCTAAAAATTCTTAACAATAATTTTTCTAACAATGATTTATTACATAGATATATAATTTTACCCAATAATTCAACCATGAACATAAAAAAAAAAAACTTAAACAACCTTAGAACCAAAGCAGTCACTAAGTTTTTTAAAAGAATTAAGAATTTAATCAATAAAAAGAATAATGTACTCCCTACATAATGGACTTACCCTCCTCCATAAATACACGTCAATGGAGCATTGACCGGAGTTCACCAGAGTTGATCCAAACCCACGTGAGACACCACTAGCATAGTGGACAATAGTTGCTACCCAAATGGACTTTCAGCTTCCTATTAACTAACTACTAACCCAGTTCACTTGTATCTTGTTTCTGTTACTGGAATATATATGTTTTTCTATCTAGCTTTTTGTGTTCCCCGTGTCTTTCTTTTGCCAGCATCACAACAAATTATAACACTCACATTAAATCTGAGGATTATGTTTATGCTATACAATGTCTGGATTGTAATAAAAAATACATGAAATTCCTGTAATATTCAAAAACAAAGTTACAAACATAAAATGATTTGATAAAAAGAAACATGATTTGATCAGACATAATCTATAAACTAATCACAACTTTAATTCTAAAGCTCTTAAATTTCTCTGCAGAGGGGTAAGACCCCCCCCCAACGAGTGTCCTGGATATGACACTAAACAATCTGATGGTGAGGTTCCAGCAATGCTGGAGCTTTAGGGAATGCAGAGTACCCTTCATTGCCATCACTCCCAGGTCCACTCTGGCCCGGAGTGGTAGCACCTGATAAGAGTCCTATCAATGGGTTAAATAGAACTAACAGCATACTTATGCTAAAATGAACTGAGTAAACTGAATAGCTTAAAATAGAAACATTTTTGACAATTAAACCGTACTTACTTAAACTGCATGCTTATGCTTAACTGAGTTATTTGAAATCGGACTGTTTTTCGACATTAAAACTGTATTTACACTTAACTGAATTATTACATATAACTGCTTGAATAGTTTGAAATGGAAATGTTTTTGACAATTAAACTGTGTACTTATGCTAAACTGAACTGTTTTCAATAGAACAGATTATTTACATAAAAATGGATTTGGCATTGAATTACCTGCAAGGGTTGATATGCCATAAAACCAAACAAACCAACCATTTTTGACACTGAAACTGTACTTACACTAAACTGAATTGTTATATATAACTGAATAGTTTGAAATAGAAATGTTTTTGACAATTAAACTGTGTACTCATGCTAAACGGGATTGTTTTAAAAAGAACTGATTATTTACATAAAAATGGATTTGGCATTAAATAACCTACAAAGGTTGATATGCCATAAAACCAAACCAAACCAAAGCTCTTAAAATGTTACTTTACAGACACAGGAAAATTGTTGAATCTAATATTATTTCAAACCAAAATACCATCAAAGACCTGGATTTTTCAATTTATCAGCTTATTTAGTCAAATTAGTACTAAAAAAGTTACAAAATCTCTCATTTAAAACAATGTGGCTTCAACATCACTCTCCCCCCTCTCTCTCTCTCTCTCTATATATATATATATATATATATATACTTAGATAAATCAAACAGACTGAGAAAGATAGAAAGAAGCAGATGGACATTGATAGAGATGTGTGGATAGATAGAAATGATTCAAGGACTGCTTGAAAAAAATTCTTTGGGGTGTGTCACATCAACCAACACTGATGGTCCATCCTAGCTGAAAATCATGATACCTCATTTCCTCCTCTGAAAATACCCACAAGGCCACTCTCAAGAATAAAGGAACTGGAGGAGGAATTACAACACTATGCCATCAAGCCCTGAACAGGCCTTCAGCTGTGACCACTGCGATCATGCTTGCTTGCCCTGCATCAGCTTTATAAAGGCCACTCTCAAAGACAAAAGGCACAGGAGGAGGAACCACAACATTATTCAATCAAGTTGTGACCAGGCCTCCAGCTGCAACCACTACAATTGTGCCTGCCTGTCTCACATCAGCCTTATGTGCCTGCAGTCAGCATGGACCAGCCTCTTCTTGATCTTCATTTCACAAAGCCAAGCCATGATGATAGATAGATAGATCAAACAGACTGAGGAGGTGTCCGTGGTGTAATGGTTATCGTCACAGGATATGGACACGGCGATACGAGTTCAATTCCTGGACAAGACTGATTGCATTTCACATAGCAATAATACCCTTGGGAAAGGTATGAATCCAATTATTCTCCCTCCAGCTATGGGTAAATAGTAGGGCAGACTAGGTTCTTCAGCCTTGGTGAGGCAACTAGTCTAGGAGAAGGAAAACTCTGAATTCAAACCTGCTAAACTCCGCTTAAAAAATTGATCTTGTGTCATATCCTGCCCGAGCGGAGGGGTTGGGTAAATAGGATCAAACAGACTGAATAAGATAGAAAGAAGCAGATTGACATTGATAGAGATGTGTGATTAGATAGATATGATATGAATTCTTTTTTTCTTAAAAGATACTTTTTAAAGATAAATTTTGAACACTGATTACATCACAGTTTTTAAACAGAATGCCACAGATGGAAATTGAATGTTTAAAAGTTTCTTAATTTTTTCATTTCATTCAATTGTTTTTAAATTCAGAAGATACAACATCACATATTTAGATGCCCTAATAAAGCTTTAATGTAAAAAAAATAAAATACCCAAAACATTTAACATTGGCAATTAATTCAACTGTGAATAAAATCATCATTTGAAGACTGCGTTTTTTCATATCTGTACATTTTCATATGCATTTAAAAAGAATCATAATAAATCCATTTATAATCAATTAATCAAATTTTTTCCAGTTTCTGTTTACTCTTTTTAGCCCAAGTCAATTATAAAGAGCCAATCAGAAATGTCATACCATAATTCCAGAGTAATAAATATATCAAATAGTTTCATTTAAAAACTGTTTATGCAAACTATTTTGGTGCAGCACTTAATCCAGTTAGACTGATGGCTTTCTTTGTGAATTCAGCAGAGGGTTAAATAAGCCTTTTGCGTTTTCATAGAATTGCTGAGTTAGCATAAAGAAAACTCCAAGTCTGCTATCAACTTGCATCAAAAATAAAATTATTTCTAAAAGGTATTCAGACATAATCAATTTTCAATAATATCAGTAAATAGATATTTTTTGTCCATCAGACAGGTTGATCTTTAAATTTGGTTATTCAATAGCAGTTGATTTTGCTCTTGGCAGAGTCTCATTCCTTGGGGTGATAATGAATTTATTTTTCATACCTGATGCATTATTTGCCCAAAGTTGGATAACTGATGCACACATCACATATAAGGAGATAGATATGAGCTTCTTAAGATAAGTAGGTAGGTAGATACTAACAGACTGAAGTAGTTAGGTAGTTACTAACTAAGTGAAGTAGATGGATGGGTAGGTACTAGCAGACTGTAGATAGGTAAATACAAGCTGACTGAATTAGGTAGGTACTAGCAGACTGAAGAAGATAGGTAGATACTAGGAAACTACTGAAATAGGTAGGTATAGGTAAACTGAGATAAGTTCAAAGAGAATAAAATAGATCAATAAAAGTTATTGACACTTCCTTTAAGACAGACTTATATACAATAGACTAAGGTAGGTTAGTAGGTTGGTAGTTACTAGCAGACAAAGGTAAAAAGGTAGATATTGGTTTTCTCAGATAGGTTGATATAGACACTCTGATAGGTTGACAAGTATCAAGCTACAAGCAAACTAAGGTAAGTAGGTAGTTACGAGAAGACTGAAATAGGTACATGCAAACTGATGTAGGTTTGTAGGTACTGACAGTGGTTGGTGTGTAGGAAGGTACTAGAAAACTGAGATAGAAAAGCAGGTAAGTAAATAGGAACTAAATGAATTAGATAGGTACTAGCAGACTGAAATAAGTAGGTAGGTAAATGCTAGCTGATGTAAATAAATAAATAGTTAATAGAAGACTGAAATATTTATACAGGTACTAGCAGACTGCAAAAATAGGTACAAGGAAACTAAGGTAAGTACAAACAAAATAAAATAGACTGACAAAAGTTATTGACAGTTCATTTATGGTAGACTTATGTGTAGTAAATTCTGAAAAGTAGAAAGAAACCTGATAATTCAATTAACAGAGAAAACAAGTGACCTCCAAAACACTAAAAGACAAGATCAAATGCTAAATAATTCTTTGTGGTCTTGCCAAACACTAAAAAGTCTACCGAGAAAAATTCAGCAAAAACAAACAAACTTAAACCCCTAACCGCAATGACACTGACAACAGATGTGTTTGCATTCACAGGCTGTTTCCCCTTTTGCATTCTGGGGCCAAACACTTGCAAGAGTCTCTCTCTCTCTCTCTCTCTGGTTCAGATAGGAGAACTCACTTGGGGACCAATTATCATGACTTTGAGATGGAGTTACCACAAAACCAGGCCTACTGAAAAGTTGGTTCATCTATGGTGAAAAAGCAAAACATGAAAAGAGCACTGTCTGCATCAATCCCTCCCTCAGTATATTTTTCCTGATCCCTAAATCCATTTGACAGGAATGGGAGAGGAAGGCTTGGTGAAAAGATGTGTCCATTGTGCACTGTGGTTAATTATGTGGTTAGGGAGTGGTAGACCTTTATTGAAAGGATACAAAATCAAGATGCAGCTGTTCCTACAAATAGCCATGCATCACTAAATGCCAGTCATGGGAATGGTAAATGGTGATGTTTTCATAAAGAAAAAAAATCAATTCAAGGATCAGAAAAGATAGTAAAGATATTTGAAAAATGAAATCTGTCAGAGGTTTATCAAAATACACAGCTTGTCTTTATGGGAGATTAAAATTGCTTAATTTTGAAATCATGTCTCCTCTTAAACCTTTTACGATACTAGCAGATTGATGTGTTGACCTTATTAATAGGTTTAAATTGTTTGGTTTGGTTGTTTAATTGTATATCAAACTTAATGGGTTATTTAATGCCAAAGCAATTATAGTAGAAGGACAGCAACGGTACTATTTAACCCATAACTGAGGTTTCATTTCGGATAGATGGATAGACATCTATAGACATATAGTGTCAATATCTAAAAAAAAAAAAAATCTAAACATGAAAGAAAAGACCAATCAAAATAAACAATAATAGTTGAAAATGCTTCATTTAAAAATGAAACAAAATAAATAAAAAGGCGCTATTAATAGTACAACTGTAAAAACAAAATATAGTGCTGAGAGAGAAACAGAACAAGGGATAGGTTTTATACTTGATTTTATTGGTTGGTTAGTTTTACAGCATGTCAAACATTAGTAGGATATTTAATGCTAAAGTCAGTCTTTTTTTGTGAGTAATTATATAGTTTCAATTAACTAATGATAATAATCAGTTGAAAACAATTATAGCTTCAGATGAATATTAATACAAATAACTAGCACACAGCCATATAGTTTTAGATATTCCTATTGAATATAAATGTTTCATATACAATTATATGGTGTCAAGTAAGTATTCTTATTAAATAACAGTAATTATTTGTTTCTACAATTATATGTTTTCAAGTATTTCTTATACAATTAATTTGCACACAATAATATGATTTCAACTAACTAATGATAATAATAATGCTTTGTAAACAACTATAGTTTCAAGTAATTATTCTTAATACAAATAATTTGCACGCAGTTATATGGTTCCAAGTATTCATATCAAAAACTAATAATTTCTAAACAGCTCTATTTGACCCATAGATGAGACCCTAGCAAGTACTACCATTCTGGAATGAGAGGATCTGGGAGTAATAGTAATGAAGGCATGACTCCACACTCCCCAGAACTTCAGAATTGAATTGTTATCACTGGACACGATTTTGGGTCAATACCCAGGATAGACATTTCCCTTCTGTAGGGGATATAGTTGCTATATTATAAGCTCTGCCGACAAGGTGAGTTTGAGCTGAGCAAACCAGTGGCTTTTCATAGATCAGATTGTCAAGCAGCTGGCACATTTACCTGGCTTCCTTGAGGCAAAAGTCCAAGTTACAATAAGAACTTATCTTTTATTGTTATTTCTGATACACTCTTCCATGCAAGAAAAAAAATGAGACAAAATTAATATCTGGCAATGCTTCCTCTAAAAATAAATAAAAGATATTATTGATACAACTCATTAAAAAAATAGCAATGAACATGGCACCAAGATATCCAAAATAAGGAATATGTTATAGGCTTAATGTGAAATTCTACGAATCAATATATTTTTATAACTTAATTGATAGAGCACTGGTACATTTATCCAGGCCCTCATAAAGCATAAAGTGGGTGTGAATTTGAATCTTAGCTGAATTTTTTTTATTATTAGTTACTTTGAACCCTAAGAATATTGAGCTTCTCACATACATGGATCCCTCCATTCTAGGTTCCTGGTTGGAAAATAGCTAAAAATGTAATATGTTGTAATCTGTTATTCAACAACCTTTGTGAGCTTAGACGTCTGGCTGAAAAATAGTAAAAAATGTAATATCTTAATATGTCTACAAACCTAGGCTTCAGGCCAAAAATGTATATTGATAGTTCAAAATGTAATATGTTGTAATCTGTTATTTAAGAGATTTTAGAACCCTAGGCTACTGATTGAAAAAACTTGAAAATGTAATATGTTGCAATCTGTCATTTGATATCTTTTATGACACTAGGCTTCAGGCTAAAAAATGTACTGACTGATATTTGAAAATGTTATATATTGCAATCTGTTATTTAACATCTTTTATGACCCAAGGTTTTTGGCTGAAAATGTAATATGTTAATATGTTTATGACACTAGGCTTCTGGATGAAAAATACTTAAAAATGTAATATGTCAGAATCTGTTATTTAACAATATTTGTGACCCTGGCTGAAAAATGTAATATGTTATAATCTGTTATTTAACAACCAGTAAGAAAAATTACAGCATTTTATAAAGGCAATAGCAATATAAAAATAAAAATTTTCTGAATGAAAATCAGCCCACTTGGATGTATGAACTTCTAGGTTGCAGCACAAATACCAACCACTCATGTTCTAAGGGTTATTATCACAGCTAATTTAAAACATTGGTCTATTACAATAAGAGAACAGAATTCAGTTTACTATTATACTTATAGTAAAAGAGGAATATGTGCTTAACTGAAATTTTCCAAAACAAATATATCAAAAAAACATATTCTAGAATCCTACTAAAGCACTTGATTAGACTGAAACTCATGTCCTCTTTTTGTCTCAAAAATACCTGGTTAAATGCAATAGTTGCTATACCAACAGAGTTACAAAAAGACACAGATTTACAGAAGCCAGAATCGCAAATTCAATAGATGATAGATGTTTGGTGAATTATGGAAAAATATGAAGTTATATCGCTAAATTCAGAGCCTAATGGCATAAAAAGACTTTATTTTAAACAATGAATATTTATTTTTCTTTTATTTTTGTCAATACATTTAATTCAGAGATGAATATTAATCCCAAAGACTGAGCATGATACAGTCAAATATTTTTTATAAAATTTCATTTAATAACTGTGTCAATTAGTGATCCACTTTTGTAGGGAGTGGTGCATAGCTGGGTCTTGCTGAAAGTTGCCAGAAATAAAGATAAGATGAAGACAAGTTCATAGAAAAGAAAAAAAAAAAAACTGCACACTTTATTAGTGCATTTCAGTCAACCTCTAGACAAGTCTCAAGTCAGGAAGTTTTGGAGTGGTAGTTTTTAAGTCAATGAAGGAAAGATCCTGTTGTTTGAGAAATTGTAGCCCACCCCCAATGGGAGAAGGTAGGTTCACTAGTTCCAGCATTTAAGCTCCTTACTTGCCCTCTGCTGCTTACTGACTGACTGACCCTTTTAACTCTCATGTGACTCTTTCTTATAAGTAAAGTTGGCAACCATAGTCGAGAGCGACTTGAAGGCTCCCTTTTCAATAGCTACTACACCGAGGTGTAGGGAAAGGCGCTACTCCTTTCCTGGATTGCTCCACTTTACCCTTGATATGTACCTTACATTGCTAAGTGTTAAGCAAGGAGGTATCAAATACCATTTTTAAAGTCTTTGGTATGACGTGACCTGGGATTGAACCCAGGTCTCCCGGACCATTGGCGAACACTCTACCCACTAAGCCAATGAGCCGGGTCGTGGTTGACTCTTTGTTGTCAATAATTTTCTAAAAAGAGAATTCCCAAACACCAAAAAATTGGAAATTTCAGTGGGTATGAGAAGGTTACTACTAAATTTACAGTATTTAAAAGATTCTTATGACTAATCCTCATTATTTTGACTTTTTATACTTGCTGGGCATAAAATAGGTGACTGGCTAAAATCTTATTCAATTATCTAATTGAACTCATTTTTTATCATATAAAAAGACAAATAAACTCATTGTTCAAAATTTAAGTGATGAAGTATTGCTAATATCTAGTAGCTTTGTAGTTGTTCATGAATTAAATTGTAATTCATCTACTCTACAAAGTGTCTCTTAATATGCTCAAGAAAAAAAAAAAACAATATAAATAGAATAGCATTATCCTATTTACACAACCCCTCTGCTTGAGCAGGATATGACACAAGGTCAATTTTTAAGCGGAGTTTAACAGGTTTGAATTCAGAGGTTTCCTTCTCCTAGACTAGTTGCCTAACCAAGGCTGAATAACCCAGTCTGCCCTACAATTTACCCATAGCTGGAGGGAGAATAATTGGATTCATACCTTTCCCAAGAGTATTAGTGCTATGTGAAATGCAATCAGTCTCGTCCAGGATTAGAACTCATGTCTCCATGTCCATTTCCTACGACGATAACCATTACACCACAGGCACCTAGAATAGAATAGCATTATGACTGCCAAGAATAAAGACTTGAGTCAGGGATGGTTGTAAAAACAGTAAGAAGGATACAGATATGTGTAGTGGATACAGCCTATTGTCCTGACTTAAGCAACATAGGATCGCCTGTGTTGTGCATGGGGAAATTGATTGGAAAGAACTGCATGATTCTCATGAAATGGATGATTTCTATAATGCCTCTGCCAACTGCTACAAAAGCAGGTAGATATGGGTACCAGGTACTTTGAGGTGGAAGAAGAAGAAGAAGAGAAAGGCATTAGAGAAGCAGTGCATGAAGGCTACAGCGATTCAATCACAGGTAATACTTGCCTTTACTCCTACCATCAACATTGAAATAATATTGATATAATGATCATTATTACTAATTACTGATGACTGCGTAGGAATTACTCTGATCTACCAAAAAACTACTATATTTGAAAATAAATTGTTCACTTATTATATCCCTTTGTA
Organism: Sepioteuthis lessoniana; assembly: GCA_963585895.1. Classification (NCBI taxonomy): domain Eukaryota; kingdom Metazoa; phylum Mollusca; class Cephalopoda; order Myopsida; family Loliginidae; genus Sepioteuthis; species Sepioteuthis lessoniana. The sequence goes on along the minus strand of OY757916.1, from coordinate 82,686,963 downwards.
CACTGATATTATGGGTGTAAACTTACAGAGCAAATAAAAATACTAAGGTGGGTTGGAAAGTTCATATGATGACATCATATGAAAACACTAATGGAAGAAGTGTGTTGATGACAAGGGAGACTATGTTGAAAAAATAAACCTCATCTGGTCACATTCCATGAGAGAATCTTGGTCAATTTATGAATTTTTCAGCCAACCATTGAAAATGACTGCAAATCCATGGCAGACAGGTCATTAGTTTTTTGTCTAAGACTCAAAGGAGTTATGGCTGTATTAATTCTTCAAAAAAGCATTTTTACTTTTAAATTCAGACTAAATTCTAATACTTTTTTATAAGCCAGAGCAAAGCATATGCTTAACACTTACCTACTTATATATAAATCAAAATACAATCTGGCTTAATATGTCATGCACCTGGTCTCACTACAGAGTAATGAGAAATGTCATTGTTGTGGTAACAGGAAGCATTACTCAACTTACAGTAAATATATTTACAGAACTGGATAAAGTTTTAAAAAAAAGAAAGTGAAAAACTGACAAATTTTTCATTATTGCCACAAATTCAAATAAAACATCAATAGCTTAGACACACATAGGAAGTGATAATTTTCTTTGATCATTTTTGTCAAAGTTCAATTAGCAGTAATGAAATGTCATAATTTTCTAAAAAGAGAATTCCCAAACACCAAAAAATTGGAAATTTCTTAGAATTTTCTTTTTTTTTCATTTGATATCTTTATTTGTGATTAATCCTTTGCTACTGACTATTCCTTACAACCAAGGGGAATTTGACAACAATAATCAAGGAAAATGATCACTTCCTATATAAGTCTAAGCTACTGAAGTTTCATTAAAATTTGTAGTAATAATAGTAATGATTCAGCTTTTTAATTGTCTGCTTTTTTTTTCTTTTTGTCAAATTCAATAAGTATGTTTGTTTCTTTTCAGAAAGAAACAAACTTATAGAAATTAAAATATATCCATATTTTTATTTGAAATTATGAAGATTAAACTATTTAATATTTCTTTAACTACAACTTTCTATACTTCAATCTTTTCTTTTCTGGGTAACTTCATGTTGGGAATTCATTGCAGTGTGATGGTCAAAGTGCTGGGCTATGGCCTTAAAGTAAGCAAGTTCAAACTCCACTTGCACTATCATATTCCCATTCAGACTAATACCCGGGGAAAAGGTTTAAACCCCCTTATCCCTCCAGCTATGGGTTAACAGTACTATTACCATTCTTCTAAAAGGATGGCTTTGGCATTAAATAATCTACCAAGGTTGATATGCCATTAACCAAAGAAACCAAACCACTTCTTGTTCTTTTTTTTTTCTAAATTTTATTCAACTTATCTTTGCTTTCTTCTTCCTGTCATTTTTCTCTTTCTTTGCCTCTGAATTACACGAGTGAGCTGAAATGATTTCAATTGATCAATGTTCTTCAATTCTCAACTTGCAATACAACTAATGCCATGATTGGTATTTAGTTCAGTTTCCACTCACCAAGGACCAATATCAAAGTAATGTATCTGTTAAAAACTACACATATCGATCAGCAGTGATCACTTTCATCTCAGAAGTAATCTTTAAATTAACTGATTTCCTTATTTGGTCAGATTTTGGTAAAACCTAAAAACTTTTGCAACCATTTTGAATCCCATCCATGCCATAACTAAATAATTCTGTTATTTTAGGTATTACTCGTTTGAATTTTGTTTTTACTGCTTTGTTCCTTATTGTAAGAACCTTTCTTTTTTCATTTAGAGAAAGTCAACAAAATTAAACAAGGACTGACAGATTAAATATCTTCAGAAAAAGTTTAGTAGTCAATATATAGTTGAATATTTCATTACATTCATTCAATAATTGATTTTGATACGAAATATAAAGTCTTTAAATATATATGAATGAAGCTCACACTTGTAATGATATAAAATGCTCTTTTTTTATAAAGAAATCTTTGAACTTCAGATTCTCTCTTGCTCTTTCTAATATTTATTGAGAGATGATGCTTTTTTTTTAGTAAGACAAGAATGTTCAAGTTGAGGGAAAAGTTCTTAGTTTCTATTCTCAGTCACCTTCTTAGAAATAACAGTATATCTAGAGTAATGATTACCAAATTAAGATTTCACACACTGACTATACATGTGAATTTCACAGAAATTCCATTTCTTGGTCAGTGTATTGACATGTCATCTCGTCAATTAATTCAAATATTTTATCTTTGAATAAATGCTTTATTACTGTTAATTGTGAATACAACAAATGATTATATTTTAATCTGACATATGCACAATGTAACAAAAAAAAACAACCAAGTCTGTTGGTATTGTGAGATACTACTGAGGTACTCTGTATTAGAGGTAATGATACTTTGACTTCAAAGTCATCATTATTAAGTAACAACTTGAATTATAAACTGCTTTATTCTCTGTGTTAAAGCATTTTTATACTGTACTACAATCAAAATTTTTGCTATGCTATGATAGTATAAAAAATTGGATGATATAATAGATATACTAGAACAGGAAAGAAGATTGATTTAAAAAATAGAAGAGAACAAACAATTATTTTATCTGGCACATTAGACACAAAAATTGTTCAGTTATCAATATGTTAGGGAAATCAAGTTTATTCAGCTTTGAGTCTTTTTCAGAGAGTCCATCAAAAAAGTAATTGTTTGAGAATTTGAATGGAATATCTCACAATATACATCAGTTGAACTGATCATGCAGCTTTCTGATACAAGGGTTGGAAAAAGCAAGGGCTTCAGTTAAATTATTGAACAGAAAGACACATTGCTGATTCAGTCAACTGAGCAAGTCTGTACATCTATTGAAATCAGTTCCTTAAAGATATCTCTCTGATTGACTTACTGATTGATTTTAACAGCATGTCAACCCATCAGAGGTTATTTTATACCCAAAGGTTGAGGAATTGCATATATTGTACATTTATATTTGCATATTTTGTATAGCTGTTTCTTAAAAGTATTTTTCATAGTTATATGATATCAAGTATTCCTTTCTAATACAAATAATTTGCAAATATCTATTTGATTCATAAATACTACCAATCCAGGTCAAAGTGAATCCAGGAGTAATGGCAATGAATGATATTCCACATTCCCTAGACCTCCAGAACAGGAATCTCACCATCAGATTCAGTTTACAATCATACCCAAGCTATCTCTTATTTTGGGGGTAGTCCTTCCCCTTCTGCAATTGATACACTCAGCATATTCTAAAACCCTGTAGACAAACCAATAGAAGAGACAATAATGACATTTTGGTCCTACATAGAGCACACAGATACTGCACTCTGATTCTAGGCATAAATGATGATTTGTGAATCATCCAGCCAGAAATGACAGGAACTAAGTTGGTATTCTCATAAGATTTTATAAGGTTTCCTGGCTGTAAAAATTTAAAAACAACCTCTTCATCTTCCATTTTTCAGACTTAAAATCTATCCATTTTCTTCCTTGCTGTTGACAATCTCATCCATCTCTCATTTTTATAGCATTCTTGTATATTTACTTCCTCTACATGCCTGAAAAAAAAATCCCAAGAAGTTTCATTGTGTTACAATGGTGAATAAATAAAGGTGAACACTTGTTATTGTGAAAACAGAATTATGTGATCTTTGTACACCTAAAATTTTTTTAAGAAAGTAAGGAGGATTCCAGTATATTTATTCATTTTATGGGTTGTTTTTTTGGAATATTAAAAGTTTATTTTTTCTTCTGTATAATCTGAACATCATTCAAGCCAAATATAAAGAGAATGGTTATATAAGGTCCATACTGATCTTATCATTTCTGGCCTCATCTTGACTGTTGTAACAACCAAGATGGTTGATAAATTTATTCTAATGACATGCTAACTCATCTAGGGTTATTTCATGCCTACAAGTTAAGAAATTGAGTTCATCACACAGTCATATTTACATTTTTTGTGTTGTTTCTTAAGAGTTTGTTTTGGGTTTTTTTTGCACAGAGTCCTATCAAATATGAATAATTTTTAGATCTCTTTGACCAATCAATGAGACACTACCAGGAGTGGAAGTTACCACTCTAATGTGTAGGATAATAACAATAACACTTACCTAGCATCCAGTTGGCAGATAAAAATAAAACAGTCAGTAACTCAATTGTCGAATGCCCCACATATGCACAAGTATAGCACATGCCAAGTGGTTCCAAAAATGCCTTGAGCCCCATCAGCATTCCCCTAAAAAGAGGTGTCTCAGGTGCCAGGCAATAAACCTAGCCCTTCTAGAGAGGGTTACAACCTGGGGGGATGGCTTCCTGAGGCTCAAGGAATGCTAGTCTTAGCATGCGTGATATGAATGCCAGCTTCCTGGAATGCAGGTCAGACAGCTTCAATCAACTGTCGCCAAAGCCAAGACACATCCTGATCCACATACCAGGGAACACAGCTTGCTGAAGTGTGTCCCAGCCCAGTAGGCCAGGCTGTAACTCAATACAGACCCTGTGCTATTATTATACAAGCTGGTATTCATACACTAATATGTCCACTTCTAGACCAGCAACCAATCACCATCCAGGAAATGGACTTGTCCACGTGCACACAATGGAATGCCTTCGTCAGAGTTCAGTCAGATCATTTCAGATGTAACTCAGCTTGTTATGTGACTGAGTGCTGACTTTGAGAACCTACCAAACTCAACTATCCAACAACAGGTACTACCACTCCAGGTCAGAGTAGGTCCAGGAGTAATGGCAATGAAGAGGTACTTTTCAAATTTCCAGCACTGGAGCCTCACCATTAAAATCAGTTAAATGTCATATGCAGGAAACCTCTTTTTAACAGGGTTTTTATCTATCTCTAGGGGATACAGTCAGTGTATTCTAAGCCCCACCAATTGAGCATCTACCAAGATGAGAATATTAGTCTGAGTACATAGATGCATAAATGATAAGTCCTCATCTCAGAAATCCAGGGGAAAAAATGATGTAACATTTCTTTATGAAGAATTGTGGAAAAGTATGTATCATATCTAAGAATGGTTCTTCCAGTTGCTTTTTAACCAAGGCTGAACTTAATTTTCAAATTACAAAGCAAACATTTCCTAATATCATACAACATTAATCTTTCTACTTCTGTAGAAATTAGTAGATTTGCATTCTTGTAAAATTGTTCCAATTAGCATAAATATCAATACTGATTCTACGGATATAAAGTGGGGAGTTTCCATAGTGTAATGGCTAAAGTGCTGGACTGCAGCCTTGAAATAAACAATTTCAAACTTCAGTTGTACAATTATGTTCACTTTTGGATTAATACCCTTGGGAAAGGCATGAACCTCCTTATCCTCCTACCTATGGGTTAAATATTATCATTGCTCTTCTTCTACAAGAATGGCTTTAGCATTAAATAACCCACAAAAGCTAATATGCCATCAAATAAAAAAACAGATATAAATAATGATAGATTAAAAGAAAAACCTTTTATACTTTGATTAAATATTTTGATAAGATGATGAGAATCACCTACAAATCAACATAATCATTCTGAATTAAACATATACAATCAATAAGTATAGTATTTCCCATATTTGTGAGACAGATTTTACAAGTAAGCAATGAAATATAACATCATCTACTAGGTGGAACAATAAAATTGTCGTCCTAAAGAAAACAACACTACAGCTTTATTTTAAAACTTTTATTGAAAAAATCAATTCAGGTACCTTGATTATGTAGTAGAGCTGACATCTATTCAATGTAGCCACCTTCAGCCTCAATCACCACCCTGATACAGATCCAGAACTGGGAGCATGCCTTTTCCACAAGCGCCAGCAGGAGCTCAGCGAATACTCGGCGGGTGGCGGTGATCAGGCTGGCTTTGGTGTTGTGGGAGGTCATGTTGATAATGTTCTCAATGTATGACCAAACGAAGTAGTCCAGCGGGTTCAGGGAGGGGGAGGAGGGGGGCCAGTGAGAGAAGGGTACAAAGTCGTAGCACTTCTTCTGAAGCCAAGCCTGGGTCTCTTTGGACTTGTGGGCCGGCGCCAAGTCCTGCTGCCACACCCACGGTCTACCACCGGCCACCTGATTGCACCAGGGGATCACCACACTTTTCAGCACATCCAGGTACATTCTGGTGTTGACTTTCAAGCCGACTTTGAAGATGTGAGGTGGCATGATGTGGCCCTCACTTGAAACCACACCAAAGACCATAACCATAGCTGTCCGAAGAGTCATCCGATGCATTGAGCTGCATCCTCAAGCATTGAACTGTCCGGATTTGCATTTTGAGGGTGCTGGCAATGGTCCTGTTGTCATAACTTGGATCGATAGAGAGCATGAGTTGTATAGCAGTGCATCTCCGATCTCACTCGTCAAACACTGTGTCACTTTCAGACATGATAGAAGGCTCCTATTGCTCTTGGGATTTGTACACAACTGGCCAACTAGTAGATGGTCTGCAACAAAAAAAGAAAACCAGTTTTCATTTAACGGAAATGGAATTATGTCATCTTTTCTAGGGTGACAATTTTATCGTTCCACCCTGTATTTCATATTACTATCTCCGGAATGAACAGCACCAAATACTGCAAAGGAATAGATCAATACTTGGTACTACATCAAGCTGCTGAAGATTTAGTAAAAGTCTTATGTTAGTTAATAAACCAAATAATAGCATAACAATACCGCAGGACTTGTTTCTCATGTCATCTAACTGACGAAGACAGATGAAATGCATGTTCCTTCTTCAAAATAAATGTGGTTCCTTCAACAATGTTCATTTCATTACTCTCTCTCTCTCTCACACACACAAAAGTCTGTCTGTGTGCTCCAACCAAATATCACACTCACTCTGGTTTACTTCTAATAGGTCTACTGTTTGTTGCTTATGTATAAACTGACTAATGAATATACATAAACGATTGCAATATTATGGACTCAAACACATGCACACATGAAGATTATATGGCCACTTACACAATTATACACAAAGGAGGATGACCTTTTTGCAAATCATCGTAATCTCAGATCAAATGTGAAGTAGCTATATACTTGTGAATAAGTTAAAGTGAAAACTTGATTTATACTCAAGAAATCATTAATTCTTACTCAATGCCAATTTTTAAATTGAAAATTAGGTCTTCAAAATTCAACTTATACACAAATATATACATAATTACTTGTGTTTTTTGTAGTTATATCCTCTTCTCAAGGGAAAAAATACATCTACACATATCTGCTGACTAAATATCATATGTAGACTATAATGAACAGAATGGATTTGTTTTGTGTTTCTTTGTTAAGAAAATTTATTAACTTTTAAAACCAGTGTTTTAGACAAGGTGTTTACTATTATGCAATGATTAATTACTTGATAGTAAACACATTTCTTCTTCTTTACAGCTGGAATTTCACACTTATAAAATTATTACTTGTGTAGAGATTAATCCTAATTTTTGTTCTAAAATAATTAGATTTTCAAAATTCAGTCAACACACTAGTATATACAGTAAATGATAAAAAGTTCATACCTTCACTGGTATTATTTTATAGATTTTATGCATTTATAGAAAAAAAATATGAAAAATGAATTTAAAAAAACAATTCAATGTTTTTATCGGATCAATATTGAAACAGAAAAAAAAATATTTGGCCTTTATAAAAAGAAGTGCTTTAAAGACAAACCAAGTATGAGAATTGATTTCAATAGTAACAAGCAGAATAAAGAAGAATTAAATAATATGATCCTCTTAATCAATGATTTCTTTTAAGAGAGGGTATGATAGTCCTGAATAAGCAGATTTTGATTATTTGGGGAGATTATTACAATATTTTTGTCTTTCTTTTTCAAACTCTTTTTGTCATCAGACAGGATATCCTATCAGCATTTTTTAAGGTTGATAAAACTTGTTAAGAAAGAGCTTTTGATCTTTCTCTTAGACTAGTTACCATCTCATAGCTAGAAGATATGGTTTGGTTTGATTTTAGGGCATATCAATCATTGTAGGTTATTTATTGTCAAATCCTCTTTATACATGATTAATATATATGATTTGTAAACACATTTTGTAGATAACATTCTTAAATAAGCCTACGCTCCTTCTCTCACACAGTTAAATTGTTCCAAGTATTGCTATGTATCACTGACAATTCAATAAAACATCAGTTATTTGTTTACACACAGTTAAATGATCAAACAGTTCTATTTCTAACAATTCAATTCAGAATAAGTCATTTGTTTGCATACAGTTTAATTGTAAAACAGTTCTATTTGACCCATAGATAGGACTCTATCAGGTCCTACCACTCCAGGTGAGAGTGGACCTGAGTGCAATGGCAATGAAGGGGTACTCCACATTCCCCAAATCTCAAAGACTAGAACCTGAACATTAGAAGGTTTAATGTCATATCCAGGACACTCATTGGAGGAGTCTTGCCCCTCTGCAGAGATGCAGTCAGTGTATTTTATAGCCCAAGCCAACTGGGCTGCTAGAAGATATGGATTCACAATCAAATGCAAAAGTGTTGTTCAGAATTTGATCTCAGTCTGCTAATTTTCCAAACTGAAAACCATTAGACTTGCTGAACCTGTATATAGATTAGGGAGTTTAGGAAGTAATTGCATTCTATCAGAGAGTATATAAAAAAACAAATCTCAATCAAATTTATTAAGTATTAACAGAAAAAGTGTAATCACCTTCATTTTTAATGACTGCATCCTAAGAAGAAGGCTAATTTTTGATACCATATTTAAAGAAATTTGTGGTTTCCTTAGAAAAAAATTTGAAAAACCATTTTCAACTTCTTTGTTTCAGAATGTTTTGCCACTTGTGAAGTGTTCCAGTTCTCAAATCAAATGAAAATTTAGAAGTTCTAACTGGTGAGTATAAAAGACATGGAAGAAAAACCTAATGATCTTATCTTTTCTTGAATTTGTTGGACTTCAATCAATGAAAATGAAGGGGATTACATATTTTGTTAACATTTAAATAAATTTAACTTATATCTATTTTTATATCCTCTCTAATAGAATGTACTTACTTTCCAAATAATCTTATATGAATTTTTGTCAATTTTGTGATTTGGATGATATTGTTGGGGGTATCAGATGTCTATGATGTGCAGGTGATACTTTATTTGGCAAGGTTTTGTTTATGAATAGCCAAGTCTATTTGTTTCAATGTGGCCTTGTGTTTAAAATGTGCTAGTTTTGTTAATTTGATATGCTAGCATTGCTTGTTAGCAAGTGATGTTATGTTTATATTTGGTAGAATTTCAAAACCCTAGTTCCTGACATAATATAATCACCATCCCACATGTTCAGGCAAGCAATATGTATATATACTAGCCAAATATTTGGCCAAGCAGCCAGTCCCAAGAGTCGGTCCAAAAGGCCCTAGAGTGTTTGGAACCAGTAAGTTTATCCCAAAGGTTGAAGAAAAAATGATTTACCTTTAACCAACCTGGTCAACCTGAATGCTAAAGGCTTACAACTTACGACTTCAGTAACAAGTGACCAAGTCTCAACAAATAAATGTCAAGGGAATAGATAATGAAATATCTTATGCTTAAAATGGTTGTTGTGTTGTTGATCTACTTCTATCAGACCACGAGACAATCCCACAAATCTTGAATCTTTCAGTATGTCATGACAATCAGTATGCTTTTTAAATTGTTGTTTCCTGGTAGAATGCAGATAGCAGTAGTCATTTGACTATGCTACAGAACAGCAAGTCCCCAAATGTCAAATTTGTTCTGACTCCAATAGTCTTAGTGCTTAACATCAAAATTCAATGTCTACATGAAATAATAAAATGATTGATTAATTAATTTTAATGGGTTATTTTATGCCGAAAGCATATTTATATTTTTTAAAGTTATTTCTTAAAAGTTTGCTTTTTTTTGCACATAGTCCTATTGAATATTAATATTTTTTTAAACAGATCTATTTGACCCACAAATAGGACCCTAAGAGGTACTAACACTTCAGGTCAAAATTGAACTGGAAGTAATGGCAATGAAGAGGTACTTTCCAGAACTGGAACTTCATCATAGTTAAGTGTCATATCCAGGACAACCTCCATTTTTTTAAGGAAGGGTTTACCTCATTGCAGGAGATACAGCCAGTATATTCTAAACCCTGCTGACAGGGTGATGAAATGATAAAAGAGATTTTCTATTTATATAATAATTCAGGTGAAACTGACCAGCAAAGTTACTAGTTCGAATCCAACTTTTACTATTTTATAAGTTTCTCTTTACAAATTTACAATTACATAGATAAAAATTCAATTTTATAAGCTATGTGAATAACTGTATATCTAACAATTCCAGCAATAGTCAAATAAAAACTTATTATAAATATTAAGCTGGATGCCTTTATATAGAAAGCCAGGCCACCCATCCTGAATTGAAAAAATTATAAACCACTATGATGATAGAAATTAACAACTAAATCTAAGTTTTTCTTTTTATATAAGTTATATTTTTCTAAATCTAAGTTTTTCTTTTTATATAAGTTATATTTTTCATTAAAAAATAATTTTACAAATCCAGCAAAAATGCACTGACTTAGGTTCAGAGGATAAAACAGGAAGTATCCAGGGGTTACTTTACTAAGTTAAGAAATTTTGAAGTGGGCAGCCTCTTGGCTAGGATCATTGTCTGCATCCTGATCAAGAAAAGGTGTATCAAAGCCAAGTGCACAAGCTTAACCTTTGCTAAAAGATTGATGCCACCAAAAAGTATTAAATTAAGTGCATCAGGCTAAAAAGAAGAGAAAGAAGGAGGAGAGAAAAAAATTAAAAGAGTCAACTAAAAAGAAAAAAAAAAGCTAACAAAAAAGGATTTTCAGAAGCAAAGGAAATCAGAAAGAAAATTGTCTGTTAAACTTTAATGTCAACCTTTGGTACTGCAGCAAAAGGATTTCTGGTTTTGTAATTAGGTGACGCTTAAATGGTGAAAACAACATGCAGCTACACCCATTTCTGCAAGGCTTCTGTATCGCTTACAGAAGGCTCAGAACGATAGCCAGATGTGGATGAAGGCCGACCACCCAAAGCAGTTACTGATATGCACAAACATCCAACGTCTCCAAAACCCAAGTCCAGCATCTTCCAAGTGGCAAAAATTTAGATATAACCAGTATAAGATTTTTAAAAAAACAGATCACAACAGGATATTCGATAGAATATAAACTTAATTCATTCCTTTGAAAGCCTGTACCTGAAAGAGTAAAACTCTTCAAATGTGTCGCTTTGCATTAGTATCCAATTTCATTTCAAAGCTCAAGTAAATCTTTTGAAATGTGAAGTGAAATCCTTAAGGCTAAAAGTGCGGAAAACTCTCCATTTTGTCTTCATTGAGGAGCACTGAAAATACAAGAGGGCACTTGGTAGAATATTTGCCAGGGTCAATGCTGACTGACTTTGCAATTAAAATGATATTTCTTTGTCCCAAGAGGTTGTCTTGATCAGTTACCCATAAAGAAAAAGGAAAGATTTCTAAAATTTAAAGCTCTCATTTACAACAATTACAAAGTAAAATAAATCTTTGATCAAATGTAAATAAAGATATTTAACTAAGCTCAGTTTAGTTTGACACAGGATCACAACAGTGAAGTTCTCAATATGAACTGAAACTACTATTCTTACAATGGTGTAAGTCTAAGTTGGTGCAGAGCATACATACATACATATATATATATATAAATCAGTTCATTGCAGTGCTTCCTGGTTGTAAATCTCCAAAATAGGGTATTTCTCTAACCTTGATATATTATATCGTTGTTAAACCCTTCCTTTTAAAAAGATAAAATTCTACTTCCTGAGAGAAACTTTGATGCTGGACTATTTTTGGTAATAGTGCACAAGTAATGGCTCTAAAAGTTTTGGAACCCAACATCTGCTGCTCATATACTAAACGAATTGTACTAGAAACCAAGCTTTAGACATTCTAAAGAGGATTTCACTGATCCAGAAACACAAATCCAGATTTGTCTAATCTTGGCACTGAACAATTAAGTGCATCTCCTTTACACTTAAAAAAAACAAGGTCACTATTCTAAATAACAGGTGAAAATTGTTCATGACAAAGCAATATATGCACTTTATGCTTCTGGCACTAGGTCTTATAAATCAAAATTTAATTTTCAAGAACACTTCATATATAAAAAGAATAAGAAAATAAACTGATATATCAAAAATAAAACAATTAATGTTTTAATGAAAAATTTAAAACTACAACCATGCCATATTTTGAATTATTTTCTTTTTGAAGAGGTAGTGTTTTTTTTTGTTTTGCTTTGATTGATAAAATTAATATTTACACATACACACACACACACACACACACACACACACACACTGAGATGATTAAGTCATTTTAAAAAAGAAATAAATTTCAAGTAATTTTTTTTAAATCTATCATCCTACAGTTGTTTTTTGATATTTAAAATAAATTAAATAATGAAAATTTATTTCATTTATCTATTTGATTATTCACTTAGATTTATCAATGTAAGTATTATTTCATTGAATGAAATAGATAAATTAAAAATATCTATTGTTTAGATGTTTTTTGAGTATTCCTTTTTATAGGGAAAGTTTCTTTTTTTAAAAATAAAATTTGAATAAAAGTAGATGATAATGTAATTGCTACTCAACAAAAAAGTTTTCCTGGTGTGAATAAAAAAGAAACATTTTTTTTTTTTAAAATTCCAAGTTCAGATTTTTTAAAGTTTTGATTTTATTCAAAATAGATGTCCTCATTCAGGTTTTTCTCATTGTATTTTACCATTGGCTTTGTGTAAATCTCATTTTTTCCTCACTTATTTTCCTTAGTGCAAATACACAGGACAATTTCACTTTATTTTTCGTAAAAAATCAAATTTAGGATTTTACTTTTATTTTACATAAGTAAACAGGGAAAACTAATGATTAAATTGCTTGGAATGGTGGGATACTTTATAAAGCCTGACACATTTTCCATGTTTTTTTAATTCATTTTTTAAAATTAAGAAGCTGCTTGTAATGCATGTTTCCTTAAACAGAAATTTGGTACCTGTAATTTATTTAGTTTCATTAGTTTTTCTAATTTAACATAATATTTTATTACATTGAAACTTAAATACTTACACCTAGCAGAGGGCATATTTTTACAAGCTGAAATAATATTTCTTTGTCCCTAGAAGTTGTTGTGATCAGTTATCCATACAAAAAAAAACTTATCAACATTTCTGGGTTAGAGAAATACAAACAAAACCATGAGTGGAGAAATAAATTCGGAATGTCTGAACAAATTTATCAGTATATAGAGATGCTCATATTTTCAAATACAATATTCATTATGACAATGTAAAACATGGGATATAATAGAAAATTTTCAAAACCACACGGAGTGTGATCAAAAAATACCAAAACTGACTCTGTAGTCTTTTTAAAATTTATGTGAGGATACATATACAGCTAAGCAACTTATATAATAAATTCATGACGTCTTCACTGGGGTTTAAATGAGTCAGTAACAATTCTCAATAGCTTTTTATCAGCAGTTTTTGGTGAAACACAGAATAGTGCAAGTGCAAAACCCTCCATACTCACCAAACCTAGCACTATTTGACTTTTTCTTGTTTCCTAAATTGAAAATTCCTCTCAAATCTATATTTCGAAGAAGTAGTGGCCATTAAAAGAAATACAACCACACAGCTTCAAACTACAACAGAAAAGGGGTTTCAGAAAAGCTGTTATTAGTAGAAAACTCACTGGAATAAGTGAAATAATCATAGGTTTTTACCTATGAAATTGACTAAACAGAAAATTCCTTTGTTCAACTTCAATATCTAAAATCTTTTTAAGGATATAGAAGATGTCCGAAGGAATTTTCTATATAGTCAAATTCATCATTTGAAAATAATTAATTAATGATAGAAATAACAATATCCACATCAAGTCCCAAACTGGAGTTTATGATATCCAGTGTCTAGATTGTAAGAAAAATTATTTGGATGAAACATCCCATAATCTTCAAAAATGCATTTAAGAACATAAAAGGGATTTCAAAAAAAGAACTAGCAATAATATTTTGTTCAGACATAATTTAGAAAATATTCAGAACTTAAAATCAAAAAATGTTACTTTATATACTATGAAAAATGCTGGAAAATTATTGAATCTAGAATTATTTCAAAACACAATACTATCAGAGACCAGGCTTTTTTAATTTTTCTCCTTATTTCATTAAATTGGGTCTAAAAAGTTACTAAGCCCCTTATTTGAAATAATTTGGCTTCATAAATTAGATAAACAGATAGGTGGATCAAAAAGATTGAGAGAGAAAGAAGCAGACTGACATTGATAGAGATAGATGTGTAAAGGAATCTTTGAGATAGATAGATAGATAGATTGATGTGATATGAACTTTTTTAAGGAAATACATCGTATCATTTTTAAAAATTTCAAACACCAATCAAATCGCAGATTTGAAATAGAATCCTTCAAACTTTCATATTTGTTTTGCTTTATTTAACAATTCATATGCCCTGATCAAGGTTAAATGTTTTCATATTCAAGAACTGAAACATTCAAATTGGTAAATAATCCAATCTATAAATAAAATCATCCTCTGAAGACCTAGTAGTTTTTCCTATTTGTAGATTCATACGGTCAGATCTATTTCTAGTTTTCCTAGATATATATATATATATGTATATATAGAGAGAGTGACATTGCAAAGTCTATTTCCACTCATATACGGGATGTAGGTGTATGTATATACAAACATATTTAAATCCTTAGACATATTCACAAATAATTCCTAAGTACATCATTATAGATATATGTATGTATGAACACAATGGTGTCCTTGTGAATATATATATATATATATATATATATATATACATAAATATATGTATATCATTATAAATATATAAAATGATGTACATGTGAATATATATATATATAAAATTATGTACATGTGAAAATATATATATATATGAATTCATAAAGACATATAATTACATCATTATATCTCTATGCACACATATATCAGGAAATCTGCAAACTGATACATTGTTACTAGCATTGCTAAAGATTTACTTTTCAGAATCACATCTATATGTATACAATAAAGCAACACATGTAATTAATATGTAGATATACTTTTACCCACCCACTATCAACATTTTCTCTCTTTTCCTCATGAACCACAGAATTATAGTGATAACAATATAAAACACATCAAGCCTAAACCCAAAATGGTGATAAAAAAGAATAATTCTACAATAGTCATAGAGAATAATCTACTTCTAAATAAAGTGATCAAACAAGAAATAAAATTAATGAATGAATAAAACTTTACACATAAATATACTTGGTGAAAGACAACATACAAGAATTTTTTACAGGATTTCCCTTATTTCTGTATAAGTGAACAATATAGATCAGTGGTTTGTATATTTAATGGGTTTTAATCTAGTTTGTTTGGGTTCTTTTTTCATTTAATGGCATGTCAACCATAGTGGGTTATTTAATGTCAAAGCAAACTGTATAGAAGAACAGTAGCTGTGCTATTTAAAACATAGCAGGGAGAATAAAAGGGTTTAAATCTTTCCCAAAAGTATTAGCCCCAAAACAGATGTAATAGTATGACTGAAAATTGAACTTGCTTACTACAATGTTGCAGTTCAACACATTAGCCACTATGCCTCTCTAAGTTTTGATCAAATATTGTTCAGCAATTATCAATATCCAAAGTTATAACTGATAAAAGATTTTCTTTTAATTCAAGTTTTTTTGTTTTTTGGGGGGACATCTGTGGTGATGATGACATGATAAAAAAGCAATACACAAACCATTTGCAAGTAGAATGTATCATTTAGTTGTTGAATACATTAAAAATCCTAGTAGTTTGATTAAAGAACATCTTTTAAGGTTCATTATTTTAATAGGCCTTCAAAAAGCTGAAGCCTTCTTTTACAGTTAAGATAACACAGCATAGTTGCAGGTGGCTCTCAAAGCTACAATATACAGCTTCTGGGATAAGATTGGTTTCAATGCTATTTTTCCCAAAACACTCAAGATGCAGGGGTGATAACTCAGAAAATCAATGTAAAGTATAAATTCTAGAATAAACTATATAGTTTACACCAGTCAATAATTACCTTTTTGGCAGGGCTTAGAATATGTCAACTGAAATGTCAAAACATTTCTGGAGGTCTGGGGAGAGTGGAGCACTTATTCATTGCCATTAATCCAAGGTTCATTCTTACCTAAAGAGGTAGTACTTGTTAGAGTCCCATCTATTAGTCAAATAGATATTTTTCAGAAATAATTAGTGTGACATAAGAATACTTAAAACATAACTGTGTGAAAATTATAAGTATTAGGATTACTTGAAACAATACAGGGTGTGGTGGGTAAATTGTTACCATTTTGAATTAATAATTTCATGTATGCAGTTTATTTGTATACTATACAGTAAACAAAAGTCAGTCTGTGAGAAAAGTAGTAATCGTGAAGCAATTCACTCCTCCAAAAATTTGAAAACAGCATACTGTACTGCATGGCTTTCATGCTAAAAGCCCCAATATGAAGATTTCACAGCGTTTATATATCAATCTGAGGACAGATTCAAATTCATATTGATGAGGACCAAACATCTAGTCTACATCATAGGGTTTGGCGTAGTCACCAACAATGGTAATTTTATGCTTCCATTAATCTTCCCATATGGCCTTAGACTCAACACAAAAGCCTATTTCGAGTGTCTGGAGGATGTAGTGCTGCCCAGGATTGAGAGGATGGCTGCTAGAAAACCCTACATCTGACAACAGAACTCTGTACCATGTCACACAAGCATGAGAACCAAGTCTTAGCTGTCAGAAAATTTCTGTGAGCATATCACCCCTCACACTTGGCCACCAAACTTCCCAGATTGCAATTCCCTTGATTATTATGCATGCAGTGCAGTTGAGTAAGAGACCAACAAAACTCCATAAAACACCAAAGATGTAGTGATAGAAAGGATAACAACAGTATTTACCAATTTAAACAAAGAGATCATTAGAAAGGTTTGCTGGAGATTCCAAAGTCATCTGGACATCATGGTCGAAGCCAATGGCGATTTCTTCTGATAAACTTAATCAACTGTATTTAAAGATATTTTCATGTAATTTTGGTAGAAAAATATCTGATAAAGGGAGATGTCAGTGTGATTTTAATTTTGGCATAATTTAGATGACAGTTTACCCATCACACTCTATTTAACTGTATGCAAAAAAATTATTTGCGTTAGAAATGATTATTGTTTCTTTGTTTGTTTGGGTTTTATGGCATATCAACCTTTGTAGGTTATTTTATGCCAAATCCATTTTTATACAAATGATCAGTTCTATTTCAAACACTTCAGTTTAGCATAAGTACACAGTTTAATTGTCAAAAACATTTCTATTTCAAGCTATTCAGTTTAGTCAAACAGTTCTAATTCAAACAATTCAGTTTAGTATAAGTATAGTTTTTGTTTACACACAGTTAAATGTCAAAACAGTTCTATTTCAAACAATTCAGTTTAGCATGAATACACAGTTTAAATGTTGAAACAGTCCTATTTCAAGCAATTCAGTTTAGCATAAATACACAGTTTAGTTCTATTTGATCCATAGATAGGACCCTATCAGGTGCTACCACTCTGGGCCAAAATGAACCTGGGAGGAATAGCAATGAAGGAGTACTTCACATACCCCAAAGCTCCAGCATTACTGGAACCTCACCATCAGATTGTTTAGCATCATATACAGGACACACTTTGAGGTGGGGTCTTACCCCTCTGCAGAGATGCAGTCGGTGTATTCTACAGCCCCAGCCAACTGGACAATAGAAAAGGTTAGTTATTTAAAACCATATTACAACTTGAAAAAAGACTGACCAGCATTTAATAACCCAACAATAGTTGACATGCTATAAAACAAACCAACCTGTCAAAAAATATGTTTGGAAATTATAAAAGTTAGATAGGAATACATGAAAACATAACTGTAAGCAAATTATAAAGAATAATTTCTAGAAGATAAAATTGTTTACAGATGATTATCATTAATTACTTGAAAGCATATAATTATGTAAATTATCTGTCACTCTGTAGGTGGGATTTAGACGATATCAATTGCATGCCCAGCAGAAGAGTACAACTTCCTCCCAAAAAGAGGTGTCCTTGGTATGCCACATTTCTACATCTTGTGGTGAAGCTCTAGTTCTGGAGCTCCAAGGAATGTGAAGTACCCCCATATTGCCAGGATTCCCATGTACATACTGGCCCAGAGTGGTAGTATTTGTTAGGGTTCCATCTATGGGTCAGATTGCACTGTTTATAAATCATTAGTATTATATAGGAATACTTGAAACCATATAACTGCATGCATATTATTAGCATTAGATAGGAATATTTGATATCATATAACTGTGTGCAAATAAATGATTACTAAATAAGAATAATTACTTAAAACCTGTAATTGCATAAATCATCAGAATTAGATAGGAATATTTGATATAATATCATCATCATGTCGTGCCGCCAGCACAGATATCCCTGACCCTCTCTCGTCACTTTTCCCTATCGCTCAACGCCTTTGGTAGGTCCTCAGGGCTACATTCTGTATCCTCACAGAGCTGCTGTATGTATGTTCGAGTTGGTCATCCTGCTTTTGCTCGGCTATATGTGGGAGTCCATAGGAGTACATCACTTATGAGCTTGTCCCTGCTTCTCCAGCAGTGTCCTGCATGTTTGGTTCGTATAACTTGGATAGTTTTCGTGATGAGAGGTAGGTGGCCGTATAGTTGGTGCTTTGGGGGTGTTGCCTCCAGGACTTGCCTCGCAGCATTCTTGTGTAATTGCCGTCTAACTTTTTCTCCAGCCATTTTCTTAGCATCCAAGTAGTGCATCCATATAGCAGTATCGATACAACTGCTGCTTGGAAGAAACTGTGTTTCATTTTATCAATCAGGTCTGACTTCCATATGATCGATAGCTTATCGATAGCTGTCTATGCCTTCATTAGCCGCATGTCAATGTCTTTTTCGGTTGATGAGACACTGCTTCCTAGGTAGGTGAACTTGTCTACCAGTTTCAGAGCGCTTCCATCTAGTGTGGAAATGTCACCTGGTTGATTAATTATTTAAAACCTGATAATTGCATAAATTATTAGAATTAGATAGGAATATTTGATATAATATAACTGTGTGCAAATAAATGATCACTAAATAAGAATAATTACTTAAAACCTAATAATTGCATGAATTATTAACATTAGATAGGAATATTTGAAAACATAGCAGAATGCAAACTAATGATGATAGATGAATAAAAAATATGCAATAGAACATTAAGAATATATTTATGATTATGATCAGACATTTACAAATGAATCAAATTTTGGCATTAGATAACACAGAAGGAATTGATATATCATAAAACAAATAAACAACAGTCTGTTAATCTTTCTTTTTCTGAGTTGTCACATTTGCATTTTAGATCATTAGAAATAGAGCACTTCCATTGGCCAATACAGAGCATCAACTTTATTTCTGCAAATGAGTTGGAATAATGAGAATACACAAAGCTAACTTATAGTGAATTGATTATATCTATGGCAAGTTACCTTAAAATTAATTGCAGTTGGGTAGAGTGTTCACCAATGGTCTGGGAGACTGGGGTTCAATCCTAGGTCGAGTCATACCAAAGACTCAAAAAATGGTTCTTGATGCCACCTTGCTCAACACTCAGCATTATAAGGTACAGATCAAGGGTAAAGTGGAGCAATCCAAGGAATGGAGTAGCACCCTCCCCTATACCTTGGTGTAGTAGCAATAGAAAAGGGTGTCTTCAGGTCACCTTTATTATGGTTGCCAACTTTACTTACTTTAACATGTAAGCATTACAGGTTATCTTTTCAGATATCCTTATGCATTAAGTGTCTTAACTGATGGTTTGGTTTGGTTTGTTGGGTTATTTGGCATATCAACCTTTGTAGGTTATTCAACGCCAAATCCATTTTTATGTAAATAATCTGTTCTATTTAAAACAATTCAGTTTAGCATAAGTACACAGTTTAATTGTCAAAAACATTTCCATTTCTAACTATTCAAGCAGTTGTATGTAACAATTCGGTTAAGTGTAAATACAGTTTTAATTTCGAAAAACAGTTCTATTTCAAATAATTCAGTTAAGCATAAGCACGCAGTTTAAATGTAAGTACGGTTTAATTGTAAAAGTCATTTCTATTTCAAACAATTCAGTTTTACTCAATTCATTTTAGCATAAGTAAGCTGTTAATTCTATTTAACCCATAAATAGGACCCTTATCAGGTGCTACTACTCCAGGCCACAGTTGACCTGGGAGCAATGGCAATAAAGTGGTACTCCGCATTTCCCAAAGCTCCAGCATTGTTTGGTTTGGTTTGGTTTAGTTTTATGGCATATCAACCTATATAGGTTATTTAATGCCAAATCCATTTTTATGTAAATAATCTGTTCTATTGAAAACAGTTCAGTTTAACATAAGTACACAGTTTAATTGTCAAAAACATTTCCATTTCAAACTATTTAAGCAGTTATATGTAATAATTCGGTTAAGTGTAAATACAGTTTTAATGTTGAAAACCAGTTCTATTTCAAATAATTCAGTTAAGTATAAGCACACAGTTTAAATGTAAGTACGGTTCAATTGTCAAAAACATTTCTACTTCAAGATATTCAGTTTACTCAATTCATTTTAGCATAAGTATGCTGTTAGTTCTATTTAATCCATAGATGGGGCCCTATCAGGTGCTACCATTCTGGGCCAGAGTGGATCTGGGAGCAATGGCAATGAAGGGGTACTCCGCATTCCCCAAAGCTCCATCAGATAGTTTAGTGTCATATCCAGGACACTTGTTAGGGGGGGAGTCTTACCCCTCTCCAGAGGTGCAGTCAGTGTATTCTACAGCCCCAGCTGACTAGGCAATACACAGAGTTAAATGTCAGACAGTTTTATTTCAGATAATTCAGTTCAGCATAAGTACACAGTTTAGACGTCAAAAACAGTTCTATTTCGAGCAATTCAGTTCAGCACTAGTACAGTTCTATTTCAAAAAATTCAGTTTAGCATAAATACGCAGTTTAAATGCAGAAATCAGTATAGTGAAAGAAGCACGTAGTTCTATTTAACCCATAGATAGGACCCTATCAGGTGCTACCACTCCGGGCCAGAGTGGACCTGGGAGCGATGGCAATGAAGGGGTACTCTGCATTCCCCAAAGCTCCAGCATTGCTGGAACCTCACCATCAGATTGTTTAGTGTCATATCCAGGACACTCGTTGGGGGGGGGTCTTACCCCTCTGCAGAGAAGCAATCGGTGTATTCTACAGCCCCAGTCGACTGGGCAATGTCTTAACTGAGGTTAACATTGACGGTATATAATCTAAATATATTTCAAATATGTATGATGCAACCTTTACTCTTGTCACTCCATAAATTTAGCTAAGAGTTCTTCTATTTTCATCCCATACAAATACTATTAAAATATAATAAAAAAAATGAAAATAAAAATAGTAACAGAATATTATAATTATTGACTCTTGTACAAAAGATTCTACCACATTTTAGAATGAGACTTTTTATGATTAATCTATTGGATTGCTTGATGATAGGGAGGATATTTAGTTCCCACTCATCAAAGGTCAGTATGAGCATTAATATATCCATTATATGATCACTGTGACGTTGAATTCTACTCTAACCTGAAGAGATCAATATCTCAGTCATTGTCCTCTTTAGAAGGCTGTTATGTAGAACGTGTATTGCCGAGGGCAGTGAGGTACTTGACACTCCACAAAATAAATCCCGGTCAAGACTCCTATTTCAGGCGTATGATAAACAGACAAATAATGTGGAGGTTAATTCAGGGCTAGACTGACCTAAGACATTGGTAAGGGGGTGCCAATTCACTTTCACATACACCACCAAGTCCTTTGTCTTCATATCCCCCTCAGATCACGGAAGAACAAACTTCAAGGCTAGATAATATTAACTGTAGTCAGATTTCCAAAATTCTCTCATAATGTTTAAGGAGGCAATAAGACATTTAGTGAGAATTAATGAAAACAGTACAAGGCTGAGACAGATACATGCAAAAGAAGACAAAACGATAGAGGAAAGAACACAATCAAAAGATTTCAACACAAGGGTGCATACAACTAAATTTTAATAGGCAATGATAAAACAAATAATGATGAGATTTAAGAAAGTTTCTTTTTCTTTTCTCTTTAAAATACTAGCAATAGGAAAACATCAAACAAAAATGTCTCTCAACAGTCCTTTCTCTTTTTTCTTTCTTCCTTTTTCTCTTACTTGAGTAAAAGTGTCTAAGCCGCCGGACTGAAGTGTGTAGCAATGTTCATGCAATAAATTTAACTATTGAAACAGTACCTTTACAGTTTCTCTTTTTTTTAATACATATCATCATATCATCATATCGTGCTGGCAGCACGGATATCCCTGACCCTCTTTCGCCACTCCTCCCTATCGTTCATCGCCCTAGGCAGGTCTTCAGGACAACAACCTGTATCCTCACATAGCTGCTGAATGTACGTTCGTGCTGCTTTTGCGCGGCCGTGTGTGGGGATCCATAAGAGTATCGACTATATGGAAATCAGACCTAACCGATAAAATGAAACGCAGTTTCTTCCAGGCAGCGGTCACATCAATACTGCTATATGGATGCACTACATGGACGCTAACAAAACGGCTGGAGAAGAAACTAGATGGCAATTACACAAGAATGCTGCGTGCAATCCTCAACAAGTCCTGGCGGCAACACCCAACAAGACACCAACTGTACGGCCACCTGCCCCCTATCACGAAAACTATTCAAGTCAAGTTAATACATATAACTTGCCAATATTTAAGAATTGTAGAAGGAAAACGGCTTGACTTGTACTTATCTTTGACAGGTTCTCAATTTTCAGATTTCTTTCTCTCTTTTTTATGGGTGAGTGTCTTTCCCAGAGCTGTTTGACCTCAGTGATCTGGTTCTAATGCTGGCTTTATTCAAACTAAAATTCTCCTTTAAATTTCTTTTTGGCTCAAAGGGCCTGTGGACCCATCTTCAGACTTTTCCCCTTCTACCTCCTTGCAGGGTCACTTGATTGACCTAGACTTCTTTCCTTCAACAGAGTGCAGATAGCTTGCCCTTTCTTTCCCCAACCATTTTAAAGGTCAGTCTTAATGTCTGTTGATTCAAATAAAGAAGGGTAAGGGAATTAACCTCCCCTTCCATCTCTCTGTAGCATACCATGTCACAATCACACTTAATAAACAGAAAGACAAGATAAGCTCATTTATACTGAGAGAAACATTTGATATACTCATAATATATATAAATATAAAAAAAACAAGGTATTCAAAGGATGGTTTTATTTATCATTGAATTATTTGCCAATTTCAAATGTTTTGGTTTTTACATTAAACTTTCATAAGCTCATTTAAATAAATTTTATCTTCTGAATTATATTTAATGTAATCTGATGTTTTATTTGTTAAAATGAGAATATTTTTAACATTCTTTTTCCGTTAGTGGCATTCGGTTTCAAAACTCTGCAATGGAATTAGTCTTCAAAATGTATTTTAAAAAACATCACCTATTTCCTTAAAAAAAAATATGGTATATATATATATATATATATATATATAAAATCAATGGAACCAAACTATTTCAAATAAGGGATTTTGTAACTTTTTAGCACTAATTTGACTAAAGAGATAAGTTGAAAAAGCCAGGTCTTTGTTCAATAATCTTGCAGTCAGAAATGATGCTAGAATCAACATCTTGCATTTTGTTATGTATGAATATAAACTAACAATTAGGAATCATTAAAGTTGCGAATAATTTCTAAATTATATCAGACCATAAATTATATCAGACCATAGCTTTATTTATGCTTCTTTTTATCAAGTCCATTTTTGTTTGTTTCCCAGATATAATATATATACAAGAGGTATTGACAAGAATACACAAAATAATCTTGCAGTCAGAAATGATGCTAGAATCAACATCTTGCATTTTGTTATGTATGAATATAAACTAACAATTAGGAATCATTAAAGTTGCGAATAATTTCTAAATTATATCAGACCATAAATTATATCAGACCATAGCTTTATTTATGCTTCTTTTTATCAAGTCCATTTTTGTTTGTTTCCCAGATATAATATATATACAAGAGGTATTGACAAGAATACACAAAAGTGTCCCAACAGATGAAATACGCATATATTGTTCAATGAACAAGCAGTATATGAAAGGGATCAAAACAGTAAAAGTTTGACTTGATGATGAAAGAATAGAGGCCATAGCTGGGAGAGGAGACAATGTCTTTACTGTTCAAAGAACTGAGTTAAAAGAATACAAGTGAGAATCTTTCAGATTGTCATGTAACTGTCTATGTAACTTTTATAGATATCTCTATACATTAACAACTATCAAAGGTGGCTTTTAAGTGAGGACATATAACAATGACAAAGGGCTAAAAAGTTCTCAAACCATCCAACCAACAAGGCAATTTTTTGAAGGTTTAAAGAAACAATGTTCTAAGTGTTGTACTGTGGAATTAATATGTGATATAGCACATATATTTCTGATCATTTTAGGCTCGAGGTCATTCCCTTCTTAGTGAGGCTGAGAATTTTTCAGCACCTTGTATAATCCCCACAAAAAATGTAAACATAAACTTTGATTCAACATTGTTTTTACAAATAAGTTTGAAGAAGAATGGTTTTCAGTTAACATTTTATATAAAGTAAAGAAAAAACTTTTTTTAAATTGCCCAACATAATAAAATATCAATAATAAGCATAACTAAAAAAAAATAACAGTAAGTAAATCATATCTTATTAACAAACAAAATGAGAGATTATGTAAATATATTTATATTTATTCACATAGTTCTCAGGACATTATTGGCAGCAAGTGACTCTCTTATTTATAGAAGTGAATGTAAAAAAAAAATAATAATACATTATTCATGTACATGCAAATAAACAACTGAAATTTGAACAAAATCAATCACTTTTTTGTTTTATAATGGAATATTGTTTACCTATAAAGAAGGCTTTTCAGAATTAATTTCAGTTTTAAGGTACTTCCCATTTTATTAATTACTATAATAATAAAATCTGCTTTTTTATTCCTTTTCACATCAAAGGTGATTTAGCTAACTACTAAACTAAATACAAGCATTTTGAACTAAAATATGTATATATTAACTGAATCCCTTCTCTAAGGGTAAATGTAACACAATGCCAATTTTTAAGTGAAGTACAGCTAGTTTGATTTCAGAGTTTACCTTCCCTTAGGCCATTAGCAATACCAAAGTTAAAGAGCCCAATCTGCGCTACTATTTACTCGTGGCTGAAGGAAGAAGAGATAGATTCATGCTTTTGTTTGTTTGGGTTTTATGGCATATCAACCCTTGTAAATTATTTAATGCCAAATCCTCTTATATATATATATATATATATATGAATGATTTGTGAACACATTGTGTAGATAAGATTTTTAAACAAGCTGAGCTCATTTTTTTTTTACACACAGTTGAATGGTTTCAAGTATTGCTATATAACAGTAATAATTTAATTTAACATCAGTCATTTGTTTCACACATTTAAATGGTTATACATATGATTTTTAAGTGGTTAGTTTGTAAGTAATTTCATTTTTAAATGAGTCAGAATTAATTTGTTGACACAAAATTAATTATTGCTATTGTTTCTACACAGTTAAATGGTTTCAATCATTGCTACTTAATACTAATAATTCTACTTAATATTAATCATTTGTTTGCACACAGTGAAGTGGTTACAAGTACTGCTACTTAACGCTAATTGTTTTATACAAAATTTCCACACAGTCAAATGGTTCCAAGTATTGCAACGTAATATGGTTTCAAGTACTCCACACTAATATTTTTACTCATACACAGTTAAATGGTTGAAAGTATTGCTATTCAACAGTAATAATTCTATTCAACAGTATGCATTCATTTGCACACAGTTAAATCATTCCAAGTATTCCTATCTAACACAAATAATTCTATTTAGTATTAATCATTTGTTTGCACACATTTAAATGACTTCTAGTATGGCTATCTAACACCAATAGATTTATTTGCACACAGCTAAATCATTCCAAGTATTGTTATGTAACAATTCAATTTAACATTAGTCTTTTCTTTGGACACAGTTAAATGTCGAACAGTTAGATTTGACGTATATGTTGACGTCTGAGTTATCTAATCTGCTTGTTATAAATACATAGTTATGTCCCTTTTCTTGTTGTAGTAAACATAGTTGTAATAAAAGTAGTGATGGCATAGCAGTTCTATTGTGTTGATATGAAGTTGTAAAAAAAACATTGGTAGCAGAATGTTATTTTCTTTCATACAACAGTGATAATCATTGTTTAACTTATGTTAAAGCACATTTGAAGGGAGAATGACTTTATTCACGAAACAGCCCCCAATTTTACAAGGTGAAGAATTCTACACCAAATGGATGCAAAATTTACAAATATGGATGCTTTTAATTGATCTACCAAAAGAAAAACAGGGTTTAGCAGCATTTTTCTCATCCCCACAGAACATACATAAGTGAGACATTTGTTGATAGAGGATATCGGCAGACCAGAAGGATTAAAATGAATTATGAACAAACTGGATGTAATATATCTATGAGACCTGAACACAAGTGCATACATGGCATTTAAAGATTTTTACTCTTACAAAATAAAATATTGGCATAAATATAAATGACTTTCTGGCACGTTATTTTTGTATCAAAAATTTAAAAATTTGGTTTCACACTGCCTGACGGGGTGTGAGCTTTTATTGTGTTAAATGCAGTGAACTTGTCCAAGGAAAATGAAAAATTAGCAAGGACCACATGTGCAAACCTCAACTATATAATGACATTTAAAAGACATTTTAAAAAGTGTTTTCTGATGTATCATTACTGGAACACAAAAATGTTCCTGTTGTGAAAGAAGAAGTGAAAACAACAGATTTTAGTCCTTACGAGGATGTCAATGAAAAAGAAAATCTCATGGAGGAGGAAATTGAGCGTATTTCTCCAGTAAACAAGGTAGGCTAAAACATTGTTTTTCATGTAATTCTGCTCTACATTTTGTATGTGACTGTACAAGTTTGAGAAACAATACTAACACTTTCATGGAATCAGACCAGATACATTTCACCTTGTTTAATGTGGATACACATTATCAAAACATTATAAATGATTCAAATATAAAAATGTCTAAGCTTGGGAGAGAGACACTTGGTATAGCTGTGTTGGATTCAGCCTGTTCTCACACAGTTGCTGGAAAACTGTGGTTTGATATTTTCTTTGACACTTTAAACGATGGAGATAAACATATGGTAAAAACTGCTAAGTCAAACAGGATATTTTGTTTGGTGATAGAGTGGAAGTAAAAGCCATATAACTATAGCTGGTAACTATAGGGTTGTAAAAGGTGTATATAGAGGCTGACATAATTAAAAAAATTATTTACCTTTATTATTGAGCCATAAATCAATGAAAACTGCTGGAATGCTGTTAGATTTAAAAAATGACAGCTGTAGAATTTTAGACAGATATATAAAATTACAAAGTATGATATCTAGACATTATAGTCTTCTATTGACTAACATCTTTTTCAAAGCTGAAAAACTAGCAAATGTTATGCTATACTGTGAGGCCTTAAAAAATGTTCAAGAGTAGAGAAAAGAAGGAAAGCTGAGAAATTACATATGCAATTTGCTTGTACATCAACAGAGAAATTGATATCCTTGGTTAGAGGCAGTAAGGCCTTTAATGATAAGGAGTTCCTGGATCTGATCCTGGATGTTTATGATTCTTGTTCTGTTTGCTTGAAATTTAGAAAACCTCCACTTCGACCTGTAGCATGATTGACTCTTAGGAACAGGTTTAATCACACTGTATGTTTGGATTTAAAGGCACATGAACATAACCAAGACTGAATTGACATATCCACTAGATATTCAACAGCCAAGCTGATTAAAACTAAAAGTGAAGAAATTATCCACAACATATTTATAATGTGGATATCATATTTTCGACCTCCTAAGCAGTTTTTGAGTGACAATGGGAAAGAATTTAACAATGAAGGATACCAACAGAGAAATGAAAAACTGAATATTAAAACATGTACTACAGCTGCAGGTACTGTGGAATGCCACAATCTGATAGTAGCTGGAGCAATGGAAAAGACATTAAAGGATGAGAAATGTGAGTCAGAAATAGGAATGGCTTGGGCTGTTAGTGATAAAAATGCTCTTCAAAATCATTTTGGGCATAGTCCAAATGAACTTGTGTTTGGCTTTAATATAAACACAACCTCAGTTTTGACTGATTAATTACCTGCATTGGAAGCTGCAACCAGGAACTGGTAAGAACAAAGAAAAAGCTTGATAGATTATAGAAACCAAGAAAAGAAAAGCCTAAATTTTAGATGATAACACTGGTTTACAAAAATAAATTTTTGGTCTGAGGCAAGAATGGGATAGGTGTTTTTTGTTAATTTGGGTGTGCTGAATTCAAATTTATAAATAGTTTTGCTCTATCACCTCTAGTTTTCTGGCTTTTAAATAGTCTCATTTTAGTATAAACAGAGAATATATGTGCATATTTCAAGAGTTGCAGCAGCTTATAACAGATAAAACAGGATAGATAAAGAACACTGATTGAATCAAGATACTTGGATGACACAATTACACAATTCATAGTACCACAGACAGTCAAAAGTGTGTTTTCTTAGAAGATCTGGTGTATTTTGCCTCCGGGATGTCACGTAAGAGCATCCAGCAGAAGTCTCCCATCATGCCGGGGTTCCATTTGCCTTGATAGTTGCTCTCTATCTTCATAATGTCTTGGTGGAATCTTTCTCCATGCTTATCACTCACTGCTCCAAGGTTTGACGGGAAGAAGTTGAGGTGGGAATGGAGAAAATGAATCTTGAGTGACATTCGGCACCTCATATCCTCATAAGACTTTAGCAACTTCTCAATACAAGCTTGGTAATCTGGTATGTGTGTGTTACCAAGGAAGCCACTACAGACTGACTTGAATGCTTCCCATGCTCTCAGTTCCTTTAAGTTAAGAAGCTCCTCAAAATCAGTATCCTTCAGCACTTCTTGGATCTGAGGTCCGACAAAGATGCCCTCTTTGAGCTTAGCAGCACTAAGACCTGGGAACACAGTAGACAAGTGTTGGAAGGCAGCACCATTTTTGTGCAATGCCTTCACGAAATTCTTCATCAAACCAAGCTTGATGTGAAGAGGAGAAAGAAGCACCTTATTCATGTCCACCAAAGGATTCTCCTTGAGGCTGTGTTCGCCAGGAACAAAAGTGCTTCTAGACCCCCAGTCTTTCTGCTTGTAATGCTGGGATACAAATCACGAGCAAGATCATTCAAGTCTTCTTGCATGATCCAGTGTGGCTCATTGCCACTTGTTCCTGAACCTGTAGACTCAATATCTTCCAAAAATATTGACTCAGCAGAATCCTCCCTTGAAGGCATTTCTTCATCTGATAAGGAAAGAAGATCCTTATTTACTGGCGGTGTGGGTACAGGAAGATCATCTGAATGGGGAACTGGTCTCATAGCAGATCAAAGGTTGGGATATTTGATATTTTTCCTAGAAGATGCATTGAAACCAGTTATATTAGTTAAACCAAAATAACAATCATCTGCGTGGTTTTGCAGGTCTCTCCAAACCATCGGGACTGCACAGTTAAAAACTAAATGTGCATTTGAAAATGTAATACTAATATTTAGTAACCCAAAAGATGTGTAACACGATAGTTGAGGGACACCAACCTTCTGCACCGCTTGCGAGACAACCTCTTCCAATGACTGCCAGAGTGTGGATTGAGACCTGCTGCCTTAACTGTCAAAATCCATCTTGATATATAACTATATATTGTCACGTGATAGCCCATGGAGACGATAGAGGTAAGATTAATACTATCCTCCTGTTGAATTAACAGTATCTAGCCGTCAAAAAAAAGTGACCGTTAAGAGAGAATGTGGGTCACAGAGGGGTATCAACAGGTGTTGGTACTTAGTAACCTCAGGTCGCCAGACACCAAGGGGGAGAAGAGAGAAGCAAAATGATTGGCTGGGACCTCAAAACAGAAGTGGGGACCCCTTCCCCTCAACGGAAGTAAATAATAAGAAAGCTAGTTTTTGAGCAGGGTTCGTAGCGGGCAAACGAACCATAGCCAGTATTCCGGGTTGAAGACAAAAGAATAACTGAGACACGAGGGACCCCAGGTTCTTCAAGCCAGTGAAAAAAAATTGAACAAAGTCTATTAGCCCGTGAAAGAAGAAAGATTCTCCAGTGGAACCCCGTCGAAAAATAAGATAAGTAACTTTATACCCAAATTTTGTATACCTCTCTCTCTCTCTCTCTCTCAACTTGAAGGAAAACAAAAGTCAAGAAAAGACATTTATATTCGTGGACTGTCCAATTATTATATGTTTTGACACTTTGAAAGTGTATATAACTGTAGTAAAGGAATTCATGTATTTTTATGTTACCACGTGGTCTATGTTGTTACTTCATGCTTCCCTTTCAGCTTCTATTCGCCTTATGTTATCTTGCTTAGAATTGTCCTCTTAATTCCTTAACAATATCACACGGGAAACCGGAGTTGCCGACTACTACAAAATAATATTATTACGACTAAAACCTATAGGTCCATATTCTTCCATTATCTTGGGGAAGGAAGTGAAAGCGGCCTGGTGGGTGTGTGGATAGTGTGAAATTTGGAACCCCTTGCCAGCGGCGGTCAGTCTGGCCCTAAATTAGTCCCTCACATAATATGCCAGTTCTTATATGCCTGAGAGAAAAACTCTGAACGAGGACTTATTATATAGGGGATCAAGTGCCAACCTGCCCCGTCTTCACACGTGCAAAAATAAAAGCCCCGTTTCGGGATTTTAGTCAATTTGCCGTCACAATATATATATATAATGTAATGCTATCACTTACATTTAGTGCATAATAACTAAAAAATAAGCCATAAGTCTCACAATATTAGAATTAACCCTGAATTCATATACGCCTTTATGTACCGTATATGCACAAAATGCACACTATGCATATCTAAAAAACTAGAGGTGATGAGTAAAAACGGATTTCAAATTTGAATTCAGCACCCTCAAATTAGGTAAAAACGGGCATCTTTGTGCTTGCCTCAATTTCTTTGTAAAGCAGTGTAATTTGAGAGGCCTTGTGGCCTGACTTTGAATCCCGAGAAATTGATTAACAGATAATTTGTGAATTAGACCTCCATTCTATTACTACCATTCATTGGGAAGGGAGAATGTATGTACAATTTCAAAGATTTTTTAAAAACTAAATATCATTATTGTCACAAAGTTCTCCTGTTCTCTGTTAGTATTCGACCATTTTTTTTTTACTTTCTTAATTGTGTGGTTTCATCTGTCCACTTATTGACTTGTGACTTCAATTAGTGATTGACCTGCTGTCCAGATCAAAAACACAACATGGGCAGGTAAGCAGATCAATTGTACCATTTGATAACATAACCAGCCCAGCAGAACAGTCAACAGATTGAAAGCAGAATCACCCAAGTGTTTAGAGAAGGCACATGTAATGCTACAATGTGCAGGGGGGGGTCTTACCTCTCTGCAAAGATGCAGTCAGCATATTCTACAGCCCCAGCTGACTGGGCCAGATTCCAGCCTTTACCAAGGATATTAGTACAAAGTAGAATCCAAACAGCCCTATTCAGAATTTGAACCTGGCTCAGATATGCTTATTTATGTTCCAAGCTTTCTAGGACATCAGAATTTTGAACAATGTACACATATATTCCACAAGTAGACCAGCTAAAGATCTTATTTCAATAGAAGTCACTACTCTAACATGCAGAATAAACAAAAAGAACAACACTTACCGGTTCAGCAACCCAAGCTGGCAGACAAAAAGTAAAATGGGTGATAACCCAATACCAAACATGTAACATATTAAGCAAGCCAGTGTATACACACACTAATATACCCATTCACAGGACCAGCAACCAATCACTGTCCAAAGAATGGACTTTGCCACAATGGAATGCCCCAATGTCCATATAATCTCGCCTCAAGTCATAGCATTGCTTTATATGCAAATGAGTATTTAGTCATTGCTAACGAGCATTACAAACAAATTCCAACAATTTCCACCTCTTGTTCTTATGTAGAACAATAGAAAAGCTTAGGGAAATAATGAGTGTGGATTCTAATACCTAAAAGTAAAATTTAGTACAGAGAAAAATGATACAAAACTAAAAGCAGATATTGATTTCAGAAACCAGAGAATTGATTTTGGATAGAGGTTTGCAGATAAATTAAATCCATCTGAGCAGATGGTATGAGATTTATTCATGTTAGTTGTCCAGTGCTTTCTTGGGTCTCATAAAACTGAAAACTATCCCAATTTAATAAACAACATACTGTTCATCAAATCAGGATAGGAAGTTGGATGCCTCTTAAAAAGCACTTCTTGTATTCTCATCTCCATTTTTTTCTACAGATTTAGATGATATATGTGATGAACATGATGAAAATTTTGACTAGCATATATCGAAGATGGAAAGAAGGTATCAGAGCCAGTTCAACATAAACTACCGATAGTTTCTACAATGAGGAAGTTAGCTCAACACACTCTGTATATTAGAAATAAAGTGAGCAATCTTATATTTATTCAGGTATTCTTGGTATAACGGTTATCATCACTGGAAATAAGCACAGCTACCAGAGTTCAAATCCAGGACAAGGTAATTTGCATTCCACATAGCATTAATACCTTTAAGAAAGGTATTCATCCAACTATTCTCCATCCAGCTATGAACAATTTGTAGGGGCAAAGAAAGTTCTTTAACTTTGGTAACCAGTCTAGAAGAAAAACTCTAATTTCAAAACCTAGAAAACTCTGCTTAAAAAATTCATCTTGTCTCCCATTTTGCTTGTGCAGAGGAGTTGGTGTATATATATATATACACACACAAGTATTTCACATCACCATCTAAATATTCCTTGAACTTAAATATACTTTATATAGTACTAAAGTTGGCGACCTTAGTCAAGGGTGACCCGAGGGCCCCTTTTTCAATAGCTACTACACCAAGGTATAGGGGAGGGCATTATTCCTGTCTCTGGATTGTTCCACTTTATCCTTGATCCTTACCTTATAATGCTGAGTGTTAAGCAAGATGGCATTAAGAACTATTTTTTGAGTCCTTGGTATGACTCAACTTGGGATTGAACTCCGGTCTCCCAGACCATTGGCAAACACTCTACTCATTAGGCCAGTACTAATATACTATTAATATTTAACTTATAAATATGTTATATATTGATATACTATTAATATATAATTGTGCACATATCTAAAGAAACATGAGGTGCTGGAATAAATTCAGATTCAACATCCTAGATTTAATATAGAACACCATTATTTGTCTGGGTAGCAGAGTGCTACCTCGTGTAAATATTTATAATTACTTAGATATGGTTTGGTTTAGTTAAAGTTATGGCATATAAAACCCTTATGGATAATTTAATGCCAAAATCCGATTCATTTATGAATGTTTGATTAGATTCATAAGCACTTATATTTTCAATGCTCGATTGCAATTATTTCTTTTTAATTGTATTATTGTCTATAATAACAATGATAATCATTTGCTTGCACACAGTTATATGGTATCAAGTATTTCAGTCTAATATAGATAATTTTCAAACAGATCTATTTGACTCATAGATAGATAGTATTATGCCAAGTTAGAGTGGATCTGGGAGTAATAGCAATGCATGGGTGACTCCATTTGCTAGAACTAGAACTTTATACAAGTAGTTCAGTGTCATACATAGGGTACTTTTAAATTATACTTGTATTTTTGGTATTCTATCCTCTAGAAATTTTAACATTTATAGAGAGAACTTGATTCCCTCAGATCCACGATTATTCTTAGATTTTTTGCAGTTTTTGGTTACTCCACACTCTCCAGAGGCCAGAACAAGAGCTTCATGACCAGATTCAGTTTGATATCATATTCATGATACTCCTTTGTTTTGGCAGGAGGTTGTTTTACTCCTCCGCAGAGGACAATGCATTCTAAGTTCTACTGACAGAACAGATAAATAAATTTTAAAAAATGGATTTGTGTGCACACTAAACTTGAATAATTAAAAATGTTAGCAAAAATCTTTTTTTATAAACTCTTTCCAAAATGTTAGCTCAAGCTTTAGCTTATTATAATGACAAATGGAGAAGAAAGGAACAAATTAGTTGTGTTTAGTTTATATACTATCTTGTGTTTTTTAGCAGCAATATGTTAAATTTTACTTTTTTTAAAACTAGATAATCCATCGGTTTTCTGTTGTAACGGTATTTGTTGACCACCCCTTCAACCGGACAAGTGTGGTACAAGGCCTTTTTTAAGGTGGGTCTGGGTGCAGGGCTGTAGCCCAGGCGTGCCCAACATTCCCAAAAATGCCTCAGCCCCCATCAGCATTCCTCTAAAAATTTATTCTGTGTTCTTTTTTACCGCAACAATCATTTTTAAAACAATCTCAGATCATACATGAGATAGGGCTTTCTGTTGTAACAACAGCCCATGATGATATTGATACTTCTATTTATGAAGGAGTGAAGGATTAGCATTTCATAATTAGCTCTATTATATTGAGAATTTGGATGATTAAATCATGATGTTCAGCATGAACAAAGACCCTATCATCCAGTTGCAAGTTGGACTGGAAATTGCTTTATTCTTTAAGCTAGAGTATTTTGAGTTAATTATCAAAGAGGAGACATCTCCACCCAAGCAGGTGGTTCCTTGAAACTAGTGGAGAAAATCACCTACTGCAGAAGCAGCATATCATCTATGGAAAGTGACATCAATACGTGACTAGCTAAAGTATGGTCAGCTATGAATAGGTTATCTCTCATATGAAAGTTAGACCTATCCGATAAAATGAAACAATTTTTTCCATGCCACAGTTGTGTCCATACTACTATATAGATGCACCACATGGACGCTAAGTGCATAGAAAAAAAGCTTGATGGCAATTGCACGAGAATGCTATAAGCTATATAGAAAAAATCCTGGAAGCAACATCCCATAAAACAGCAGCTGTATGGCCACCTACCTCCCATCTCTAAAACATGCAGGACACATCTAAAGAAGTAAGGATGACCTCATAAGTGACGTTTTCCTGTGAACCCCATCACATGGACAAGTAGGTATTGGATGACCAGCTAGAACTTATCTACAACAGCTCTGTGCAGACACAGGACATAGTCTAGAAGACCTGCCAAGTGTGATGGACAATAAAGACAAATAGCAAGAGAGAGTCAGGGAAATATGTGCAAGTGGTATGTCATGATGATGATAGATACAAACATGATAAAAAATTTAGTATTGTAAATTAGTAATTTTTTAATACAGAAAGACAAGAGTAAAATCAAAATCTTATTTCCTTTTCTTTTATTTAATTAAACTGACTATTCAGGTTATTAGAGAGTGATTTTTTAATCTTGTCAATTCCATGTGGATTATAGGGCCATATTACATCAGTGATGGTCCAGGGAATTTCTATAACAAGAATGATTTTATAGGGTGGAGCTGCTGACCCTCTGATTTCAAATTTAGAGTTTATCCTCCTCTTAGATCTACAAAGCTAGAGAGTTCAGTCAGTCCTACTATTTAACTGTAGTTGAATGAAGAGAATAGTTCATGCCTTACATATGAGCATTAGTGAAAAGTAAAAACCAAACAACCTTCTGGAAGATTTGAACATGGATCACCAGTTCCATTTCCTTTTAAAATACTGTTATACCACCCACACCTCTGATATTGAGCACTGAGAAGTTTAATGTTACTGTAAACAGAATCTTTCTAATTATTTTGCATTGGCAATGTGATTTTTTTGTTCTTTTTTGTGGGTCATTAGTTAAGTTTAGTTAGCCAAGCCAAATATATAATTCAAAATATATATAAAAAGAAATAATTTGATCAAAACTTCACTTAATAATTTAAGAAAACAATACATTTAATAGTCATGATTTTTTTGTTCTTTTTTGTTGGTCATTAGTTAAGTTTAGTTAGCCAAGCCAAATATATAATTCAAAATATATATAAAAAGAAATAATTTGATCAAAACTTCACTTAATAATTTAAGAAAACAATACATTTAATAGTCATGGCATACAGTTTGGAAGGCTCTGCTTTAAACAGGGTTCCATTGTTATGTAAATGAAATGTCTCTTTATAATTTACATGAAAAATTTATTCTGTGTTGTTTTTTATCTCAGCAATCATTTTTAAAACAATCTCAGATCATATAAGATATAGGGCTTCCTTATCATTTGTCAATGTGTATGGTTCTATGTAGGTGTATCTTACTTATCCAAGACTTAACGAGCAAATATTTTTACAACTCTTGTTGTTACCAAATCTTAATGGCTTTAGATGTAAGCCCTTTAGCAACGAAGGTGTCACTTGAATAAGATATCTTGGAAACTATAATTAACACTTACAGGCCGCAAGCTTGTCACTTCCTGTTTTAGTCAAGGATAATAACTCCAGCTATTTCCTGTGCACTAAAAACTGCAAGAAGAAACACACTATTTCCGGAGCTGTCTGTTAAAAGTGACAATTTCAAATTTAAACAGCTATAAGGAGATTTATCAATTAATTGAAATGACTATGTGAGAAGGGAACTTGAGCTTTTATGAATAAAACAAAAGGAAATAAATGTTTGTATCATTCTGATTTTCTTTCCTATACAAGTGTTAGTTTCAATGTGTTATAATTAATGTCTTCCAAAAATGCATTTTTGAACACTCCAACTAATAAATCATTTAAACAGAAAACATACATACATACAGATAGATAGATAATTAGATGACAGAGAGAGATGTGTCCCAACTCTAAAACATACAGTTGTTAATAACTGCTATATTTACTTTGGAAAATTTAATAATTTCATAACAATTAAAGTATAATAAATGTTTGCCTGTTAGTATCTATTTCAGAAGCCAATCTTTATCTGCAAAACAAAAATAAGACATTGCAGACTTTGAGAGTGATAAAGTCATATATATATATATATATATATATATATATATTACTGAGATGACTCATGAACCTGTTGTTTTCCCATTGTAACAAGAGCCAAGAAAGATACTGATGCCTCTATTTAGGAAACAATGAAGGATTCTAATTTATATTACATAGTTATTTCTATTATATCAAAGATTTGAATCATTAAAAAATGATGTTCAACACAAATGCAGGCTCCCACAAAATTATCATTAAACTGAAAATTGGACTAAAAACTGCTTTATACTATGTTAGAGCATTTTTCATGTGTTACTTTAATAAAAATCATCATAGTTATCATTATAGGAAGTGAAATTGATGACCCAAGATCAAATCCTGGACAAGACTGATTGCATTTCACTTCATGCTATTGCCCTTGAGAAAGGCATGAATCCAGCTTCTTTCACCTATGGGTAAATAGTAGGGCAGACTGGTTCTTTAGCCTTTTTTAGACAATCAGTCTAGAAGAAAGAAAACTCTGAATTAAAACCAGCTTGCCTCTGCTTAAATTTTGACCTTGTGTCACATCCTGCCTGAGGAGGAGAGGTTAGATAAATATATACTTTAATAAGTTGGTTGTTTGGGGTTTATGGCATATCAACCTTTGTAGGTTATTTAAC
This sequence comes from Sepioteuthis lessoniana, assembly GCA_963585895.1. NCBI lineage: Eukaryota > Metazoa > Mollusca > Cephalopoda > Myopsida > Loliginidae > Sepioteuthis > Sepioteuthis lessoniana. The sequence goes on along the minus strand of OY757916.1, from coordinate 82,649,119 downwards.
GCCAAATCCATTTTTATGCTAATAGTTCTATTTCAAACACTTCAGTTTAGCATGAGTACACAATTTAATTATCAAAAACATTTCTATTTCAAGCTATTCAGCTAATTCAGTTTAGTATAAGTACAGATTTTCAAAATAGTTCTATATTAAACAATTCAATTTAGTGTAAATACAGTTTCAATGTCAAAAACAGTTCCATTTCAAACAATTCAGTTTAGTATAAGCCTTCAGTTTAAATGTAAGTACAGTTTAATTGTCAAAAATATTTCTATTTCAAGCTACTCTGTTTTGTTAAACATTTCTTATTCAAACAATTCAGTTTAGCATAAGTATAACCTATAGATAGGGCCCTATCAGGTGCTACCATTCCGGGCCAGAGTGGACCTGTGAGCGATGGCAGTAAAGGGGTACTCCGCATTCTCCTAAGCTCCAGCATTACTGGAACCTCACCATCAGATTGTTTAGTGTCATATCCAGGACACTCGTTGGGGGTGGGGGAGCTTACCCTTCAGCAGAGAAGCAGTAGGTGTATTCTACAGCCCCAGCCGATTGGGCAATATACTTTAATAAAAATAATCATTTTATATTTGCTGGGTTACTACTACATTTATACATAAAGTATGAAAAAATAAACTGACATGTCTTGCTATAAGAATAGCTTCTTCAGAATTTTATTTCACAAAAATAAAATCAACAAATGAAAATTATTTAAAACTTCTGAAAAAAGGTTCACTTTCCTTACTTTATATCCATCAGATCAGCTAAACTAATTTTTTTTTTTATTTCACTAAATAAAATAGACATTTAGCAGAAAGTTATAATTTTTTCCCACAGTCACTGAAAAATCAAGACTTAAAACATCATGTTGATTTTATATTTATAGTATAAGAAATGACCAGCAAGATGCCATAAACATTAACCTCTCAACAGCATTTATTGAATTATAAGTCCTTACAAAAATACAGTTCATTATTCCTAGCTTAAAATTATGTCTACGGAGTAGGTTTTCAATCATTCAAAGCTAAAAGTAAAGGTGACATAATCAGTAAAATAGTCAAGTTGACCAATGACATAAGTAGTAAAATTAGCACTTAATGTAGAAATCTGTAGGAAATTTCTTGTCTGGGTTAAAAAATTTTACATTAACATATCTAAAGATTTCAGATTCTAATCATGATGTTTGGTGTAGAAGACCAAAGATAATTAGGTGGAGCACTGTGTGTTGCTTCTTAAAGGTTGTAGAAGGCAGTTGCTGAGGGACAATTGCAAGAGATAGCAATACTATTTAAACTATGTGCAAACAAATGATTAATATTAAAGTTTACTAATGATCATTAGTTATTTGAAACTATACAGGTGTATACAAATTGATTGTATTAGAGAGGATAGATAGAATTATTAAAGTTAAATAACAATACTTGAAATCATTTAACCCTGTACAAACAAATGAGTTCTAACTCATTAAAAATAAAGTTAACTCTAAACTGTTCACTTAGAAATCACACACACACGCGTGTGTGTGTGTGTGTGTGTGTGTGTGTGTGTGTGTGTGTGTGTGTGTGTAAACAGGATATGGGATTAAATAGCCCAAAAGGGTTGATATGCCACTAAACCAAATAGCCAATAACAAAAATTAGCTTTGAATAACCCACATGGGTTGCTATGTCATAAAAAATAACATAACCTGACTAGTGAACTGTAAGAAGTGGTTGTAGTATGATTGCTTTATCTGATGGATGAAAATAAACCAGATAGCTTTACTTATCATGATGGCAAAGTGGGCATATAGTTTGGGTGCATTACCCCTTATATACCCAAAGTGTCAATATTTTTACCTTCAACAACTTTCAGTCTTTACATATAACCTACGAATGACCAAAGAGGATAAGATGAGGCCATACAAGAGCATAATCAAAGCTAGATTTCTCCTGGGATAACTTTGTGATCAATTCTTTAATCCTGACGATTCCAGGAGACTGGTATGAGAGTTGGGAGGGGCTTCACAAAGGTAGAAAAGGTTACTTATGCCTTACTGCATTCAATAATAGATTGGCAGAAACTATTATTGGCAAGGTAGTATAGATAGTTTAAATAGATTCTAACCATCAAGGTGTCACTTAGTGTAAATGACAATTTAAGGTCATTTGAAAGCTTAGCTTTCATTGGATGAGAAAGTCAAATGATTAAATGATAGCAGAAAATTCAGAAAGTGAATATAACATCACTTCAGTCAGCAAAGAACTGTCAAAGTGATCAGATCCAACTTCCACCTATGCTCTAATTTCTGACAATAAGTGGCATCAGTAAAATAAGTCATCATCAACAAATAAATTATATGCACAGAAAACTGTCTTTGTCATTGATCTTCCAGCCATAACAGGATAAAACAATGAGAGAAGCAATGACAAATGAATAGGATGAAACAAGATGGCAACAAGAGACATACAGCTGGATAGAAAGATGCAAGAGAGGTGATGGGCAATTGTCTAAATAAAATTAACACAAACAACAAGTAATAGAATTATGCAGATGATGATGACATTTGACTAAATTAACAGTAAATAAAACTTTACTATCAGAAATCTTGTCTGATTTCTTTAAGATGTCAGAAGCATGGCAAAAAACTGGCATTGGAAAAGGGTTCTTGAGGATTGACACTGATTAGTTCAAGATAGACTAACAGCGATGAGATTTGGTGATGGTTCAGTCTTATTCACAAGAGAAAACAAAGATTAAGGTGAATGAATAGTATTTCTGCATTTATTCTTTTAGCTGTACAAATATGTACATACTAAACGATGATTTTGTACACAAGCTAGATAAGTAAAAAAGTGCTTTTTGTACAAATACTAAGTGAAAAAGATCCAGAAATGTTGCTGATCACTACACCATTTATAGTGAAATATATGAACAATGTACAAATAATCAGATTTTTTTAAAAACCCAGTGTATTTTCCACAACTTTTATTACTTTAAGGAAGAAACATTCAGCAATTCTTTAAAACAGCATCATAGAAACTGTTAATTCTGCTCTTTCCAATAGGGAAAAATATATGCTTAGTAGCAAAAACTTTTTTCTTCCTTAAAACATAAAAAAATAAATACTACACCAAATAAATTGACAGATATGGTAGCTGTTGAACAACAAAAAGAAAACTGAACAAAATGTTTACAATTCTTTTTTTTTTTTTTTTTTGGTAGGGGTGATTTATTCAAAGTATTTCAAGATAGTATTGCAAAAATAGTTGCTTTACATCTTCTGCTTGTATGCACAAATTATCATTCTAGTGTGACAATATTTGTTTTGCAATACAATTGGTCACATATTTTTTACACATAACTCAGTAACTTCTCTTCCCTATAATTTTATTTCTACAATGAATCAGCATCTATGCAACTCGCATACCATGATGTGTACAATATTGTAAAGTTTTTAACTCATTTCAATACAAATTTGAAATGCTTGAAATCACAATCCAGATAAAAACATTTAGATAATAAGTAAACATCAATCAACAAAAAGAAAAATATCATATGAAGAGGGCAATGAAAACCAAGAAGTGAAAAACCTTTTTTGATTTTTATTAAATTTGTTTGTAAAGAATTAAAAACCAAGTGTGTTGAAGAGTAGGATATCTTTAAATTTTAAGACTTTATACTTATATAATTAGAGTCATTAGCATAGCAGAAAATGTTAAGGCCACCTCTTTTTGTATTCTTGATCTTAACACATTTCAGCCAATTCATTCTTCATAGTAATAAACTGAGAGAAAAGAAAAACCACTTCTAAAATTAAAGATGAAGTGGAAAAATCTGAAGGCAACCACCATAACTGAAGGAAAAAATTACTCATCAACCACACTGGGATAAGATTCAGATAATTGATAAGGATCATCATTTGGGAGTGAGGAGGCTGTTAATCATATGCATAAGTCAAGCAAGTATAGTATTTTTTCTTTGCTTAACAAAGTGGAGAACTCACTCTTATGGGTATGATTTAGAATCACCCAGGTAATTAATAGAATGGAATGGTCCAATTGGTGTATAGAGACCATTTTCTGTGCCATTTTGTTTTTTTCAAAGAAGTGATTTCTTTTTTTCTTTCAAATTATACACATCATGGGCTGCAGAATGGATTAGCTGAAATTTTATGTCAACAAAATCAAAAATATGAAATGGTTCAATGAGAGTTTTTCACATCAGTTTTAGTGGATGTTTTTTCACTGAAGTCTGAGTGACAGCAAGTCTCCTCAAGTCTCCAGGACTCTTCTCAGTATTCTGGCCATTCTCAATAATGCTGTAGTTTGGATGGTCTCCACTCATCCTCCAACCTCCAAGTCCTTCAGTCCCTTATTATTATCATTATTATAAAGAATTTTAACTGGTTCTTTTTTTCAATTTTAGCTACTTTTTCTGTCACAACTTACTCAGGTTATAATTTCTACAGCTGGAAAACAGAAGATATCAATAATGAAGAAAAAGTAGATATCAAAGACAATGATAAAAGAAAATACAAGTCAAAATTAATAATGATTGACAATACTTTATCTAAAAGTAAAAAGAAATAAATGATAATTATCTGAACAATTTCTAGTATATGTAATTATATCGAAAGATGAAAGAGCTTTTGACAATTTACTTTCATTTTCTAATGTTTTTAAACAATACATGTTCTGTGATATAATTAAGACTTTTTCGCTAACTACCAAAGATTTTTTTTTAAATCACCTCGTGCACTATACTATGAAAGTTGTCATTTGCGGTAGAGCTACAAGTTGTGGTAATTTGTACTCATACACCCTTGTTTGGTATGACACCTAGACAAACCCAAAACATCAAGCACATTATATGGTAGAAAATGATGGAATATAAAGTGAGCAAAAGTACTACCACTGGCAAAGAATATGGACTCACCACACTTAGAAAAAAATTACTTCCATTAACTTTCTGGCTTCATGGAACATACTTCAAATTAATTAAAATAATTTACTTTAATTAATAATCAAGATTTTTTTTTCAGTGCAACTTAGGTAATGGTTGGTTATCAAATAAAATGGGTTTTGTCCTTGATTTGTCCTTAGTTTATTATTCACAGATTAAAAATAATGGAAGAAATGTTTCCTAAGAGTGGTGACTGCCCAGTCAGATGGAGCAGTAAAATAGAGTAATTGCATCTCTGTAGAGAGATAAGAACTCTTCCCCAGAACAAATGTCCTGGTTATGAGACCTAACTGCATTTGATAGTGTGGCCTCAATCGTGGTGCTTTGGGGAATGTATGGAACTCATTCATAGCCATTACTCTCAGGTCCACTCTGGCCCTGGGTGGTAGTTCAAATAGAACTATTTAATCATTTTCAAAGGATTATTATTATTAGTTATTTGAAATCATACAACTGTGTGCAAATTATTTAGATTAGATTGGAATAGCAGATAAATATGATTACTAATCTTAAATAGCAATACTTGAAATAATCTAACTATGCGCAAACAAATGAGCTCTAAAAACTCATTTAAAAATGAAGTTACTAACAAACTATTCACTTATAAATCATATATATATATATATATATATATATATATACACAAGAGGATTTGGCATTGAATAACCCACAAGTCACATGATTGCCATAAAACACAAACTAACAAATAAGAGTGATGAGCCCATATATTTTGGCCAGGGATTATAATAAGCAAAGTAAAATTGGCAATCTTAGTCAAGGGTGATCTGAAGGCTCCCTTTTTAATAGCTACTACTCTGAGGTGCTGGGGTGGGCACTACTCCTTTCCCTGGATTGCTCCATTTTACCCTTGATACATACTTTATAATGCTGAGTTAAGCAAAGAGGTATCAAGTACCATTTTTTAAGTCTTTGGTATGACTCAACCTGAGATTAAACCCCAGTCTCCCAGGCCATTGGCAAACACTCTACCCACTTGGCCAATGGTGTTGTAAAAGGAAGTCAATACAATTACTTTGGGTCTTCATTATGTTATGATCTTTTCAGTTATAGTAGAGAAAATCAAAAATTGCATATTATTGATAAATACATTAACAAAAAAATTTCAACTGTCTAAAATTTTTCTTGCCCAGTCAGCTAGGGATGTAGAATACACCGGCTGCCTTTCTGCAGAAGGGTAAGATCCCCCCACCAACAAGTGTCCTGGATATGACACTAAACGATCTGATGGTGAGGTTCCAGTGATGCTGGGGCTTTGGGGAATGTGGAGTACCTTTTCACTGCCATTGCTCCCTGGCCCACTCTGGCCCAGAATGGTAGCCCCTGATAGGGCCCTATCTATGGGTTGAATAGAACTAAACTGCATACTTATGTTTAACTGAATTGTTTGAATTAGAACTGTTTGACTAAACTGAATAGCTTGAAACAGAAATGTTTTTCACAATTAAACTGTGTACTTATATTTCAACTGTATACTTATGCTAAACTAAATTGTTTGAAATGGACCTGTTTTTGACATTGAAACTGTATTTACACTAAATTGAATAGTTTAATATAGAACTGTTTTGATATCTGTATGTGAAGAAAATCAATGTTTCTACTTAGCTGAATTAGAACTGTTGAAATAAACTGAATAGCTTGAAATAGAAATGTTTTTGACAATTTAACTGTGTATTCATACTAAACTGAATTGTTTGAAATAGAACTGATTATTTGTATAAAAAGGGATTTGGTATTAAATAACCTACAAAGGTTGATATGCCATAAACCCAACCAACCAACTTAAATTTTTCAATTATGCAATAAAAATATGAATACTTTCTGGATTTGGATGCTGTAGTATTTCAGTCCCTAAATGCATAGCAAATATTTGACTATATCACTTCAGTGCTCCAGATTGATGTCCTGGAGCCAAAGTTAATCTAAATTTTTTTTTAAATCTTTCAAACAATCTAATACCTCTGTTGTGCAACATTTACAAATAAATTCCATACACTCAATGTAACAACTGTTATGGGACTTGGGGGAAGTAATAAGTAAATATGAGAAGACATTTTCTAATCTATTGCTTTATTAAAAACAGGATTAATAGAGAACAAATACTCAAGTTCACAAACAGACAATTTGAAAGACTTTCAAAACGTTTGATCCAAAAAATATGATTGGCAGAAATTAAAAATTCCACTACATACATAAGCAAGCAAATTTGAAAGGTTTGCAAAAGATCTGATCTTAGATTCCTTTCTCAACAATGCTCAACAAAAACAAATTTAGAGAGACATGTGGTTCTCTGGGTAATTATTAAAGACTTCCCGGTAGGTAAGATGGTAGGCAACAGTAGCAGTTGTCTTTTTTTTTCATTTTCTTTTTAACTTAACTCTATTAACCCCAATCTGGAAATGTTGAATTTTTGCTACATTTTCACAATTAAAACAATATGCTTCTATGCAAAACTATAATGAAATGCAGCTTTTTGTGTAAAGCAAGGAACTATTTTTAATATCCAAGCATTTTGGTTGTAAATAATAAAAGCAAAGTCAGATCCCATAAATAGATAGGTTCCAAGATCTCTCACCAATAGTGAACTATCCATCTGTACACTACTGTAAAAGCAGATAAAAGAGCCTGAAGGAATCAAGGAAAAAAACATTATCAAAATTGCAAATTTTTATAAAAATATAGATTTGTCTTTTTAATTATCTAGCATTATTAGTAACTTAGGGAATTATGATTGATTTTAATGACATGTCAACTCATCAAGGGTTATCTATGCCAAGATGTTATGTTAGGTTAGATTATTTGATTTAATGGCATATCAAACTTTGGTTTTATAATGCCAAACCCTGTTTATATATATATGATTTTCAAGCGAATAGCTTGTTGGTAACATTTTTTGAAAATAAACCAGACTTCATTTAGTTGAACACTGTTAAAGGATTCCAACTATTGCTATTTATTGTTTGTATGCAGTTAAATGGTTTCAAGTATTGCTATTAAACACTAATAATTCTATTTACAACAGTTAAATGGTTTTAAACAATACTATCTAATACTAATAACTTAATTTGATATTAATAGCATCTGCACACAGTTAAATGGTTTCAAGTATAGTAAATGATTAAACAATTCTATTTGACTCATAGATGGGACCCTAACAGGTACTACTGCACTGGGTCATAGTGGACCTGGAAGTAATGGCAATGAAAGGGTACTCCATATTTTCCAAACCTCCAGGACTGGAACCTCACCATAAGATAGTATAGCTGGATATGACTCTATACCAGCTATTTTTGCTACCCACAATTCCTGGTTTTCTCTTTATCCATGATAATTCTAGGTAAGACAGGTAGAATCCATTTTCATTCTAGGTAAGGCAGGTAGCATCTATTATCATTCAAGCTTAGGCAAATAGGATCCATTATAATTTTCGGTAAGGGATCTTTTTATTTTGTTTTTTCAACATTCAAATGACAGAATAAGAAAAAATCTTACTGCAATAGTTTATGTGTTGTTTTTGGTTTGGTTTCTTCTATCTAATGGTATATCAACTTCCATGGAGGTATCTAATGCCAAAGCTATCTTTATAGAAAAGCAGTAGTGTTAACCCATAGCTGGGGGAATAAGAGGGTTCATGCCTTTCCTAAGAGTATAAGTTTGAAAGTGAGCATGAATGGAGTTTGAACTCACTTATTTCAGAGCCATAATCCAGCACTTTAGACAGACACTCCTCATGTAGTTTTTGAACAATGCCATTTGGTTGATATTGTCAAAGGAAGAAAACTAAGTAAACATATACAAATATATTTTTACAACACCAAAATATACAATATTATTATTATTATTATTATAAAAAAAGAGAAATTTCAAAATTGTCAACTTTGCTGTCCCGGCTGACCACAGAATAAAACTGAAAGAATGTGAAAAGAAGGATAAGTACCGCAACCTTGCTAGAGAATTGAAAAAACTATGGAACATGAAGGTAGCGATAATACCAAATGTGATTGGTACTCTTGGCACAGTAACCAAAGGATTATTAAAGGGCTGAGATGACTTGGAAGTTGGCGGTTGAGTGGAGACCATCCAAACGACAGCATTATTGAGAATGTCCAGAATATTGAGGAGAGTCCTGGAGACTTGCTGTCACTCAAACTCCAGTGAAAAACCATCAGCTAACACTGATATGAAAAACTCTAAAGGAGAAAGTAATAAAAAGGCAAACTTTACAAACAAAATTATTTTTATAATGATAAATAAAGGCAAACTTTACAAACAAAATGATATCTTAGTTTTATAACAATTTTCATTTTTGATAACAATTAATTATATCTTAATTGTATGTCAACCCATCAAGGGTTATTTCATGCCTAGGGGTTAGGGAATTGTGTTTGTAATTATTTTTGAAAATTTTTTTTTGCACACTGATATATGGTTTCAAGTAACTAATAGTAAAAAATTATAACTTAAAGTAAGTATCATTTACTAAAACAATTTACAGTTATATAGCATCAAGTATTCCTATCAACTATAAATAATTTTCAAACAGATCTGTTTGAAACCTAGATGAGACACTAACAAGTACTACCACTCCAAATTCAATGAAGGGGACTCCACACTCTTCAGGTCTCCAAAATGGAAGATTCACCATCAAATGCAGTTTAATGTCATACCCAGGATATCTTTTTTTTTGGGCAGAAGGAGGTCTTAATTCTCTGCAGGGCATGGATTTTATTCTTTGACTCAGGGCATATATTCTACATCTCAAACTGAAGTTTAAAATAAAATTCAGCTGATTTAATTTTCAGCAGAATTATCTTTATAAAAAGGTAAATATTTTTAGCATCCAAATTACATTTTATAGACATTTCCTAAAAATAAATGAAGAGGAAGTTGACTGACTTCCAAAATTATTTCCCCAACTTTTTCTCATAAATTACACTTTTCATAAATAAATTTATAAATATAAAAGAGGTTATTTTGTTTACTTACTATAAGTAAACAAACAGGTGAATTTACGAAAAATTTAATAGTGCTATCCATTTTGTATTCTGTACAGAAATTAAAGACAATTAATGATGATTGCATCATTATTTTGTAATAAGCATTGTTACAAATTAGTGATTTACATAGCGCTAGTATAATAAGTGAAGTAATATAGTTTGAGTTGTAAAAATCATTTATTTTGTTGTAATAAATAAGTAAGTAAGTAAAGTTGGCAACCTTAGTCAAGGGTGACCCAAAGGCTCCCTTTTCAAAAGCTACTACACCGAGGAATAGAGGAAGGCATTACTCCATTCCCTGGATTGCTCCACTTTACCCTTGATCCTTACCTTATAATGCTGAGTGTTAAGCAAGGCAGAATCAAGCACCATTTTTTGAGTCTTTGGTATGAATCGACCTGGGATTGAACCCCGGTCCCTTGGACTCCTGGAGAACACTCTACTTATTAAACCAATAGAATTTTGAAATTCTTAAAACAGATCTTGATAAAAATGTCCCACCTCTCAATTCTAACATCAATGTTAGCAAACAAACCAAAAAAAATGCTTGTTTTCTATATCAATTTTAATTTTAAATGCACTGTTGTATATGAGGTAGTAGTGCAAATTTTAATTAAAATATAGCTTTGTCTAATTTTTTTTTTTTTTTTTTACTTCTTCTATCAGAGCTTTTGTTTACTAACTGAATAATTTACTGGAAAAATAGTTCTATACATTTCAAATCAAAATTTTTCATGCAAAGATGAGCAAGTTAACTAGTCCATTTATAAATGAACAAGTATTGAAATTTGATTGATTTTTTTTTATCTGAGTATGATTATGCAAAAAATATACTGATACAAATTACTATAGCCCAATTTTTTACACATTGTAAACAACTTTTCACAGATAAAAATACACAGTTTTTTTCTAGAAAATTTCCCCTCATCATTTTTTACAAATGCCACAAAGATTATACAATAAAATTAACAGTTTTATAAGTTTTGAGAATTTTACTTACACAAGTTCTCTTGTCAAAACTGTTTATCATCATTATCATCATCAAAGCATACTGACAGCATGGATTCCCTAGACTCTCTCTCTCTGGTCATTTGTTTCTATAAGTCATCACTAATCATCTAGAGAGCATCCAGTGTCTGCACAGAGCTGATGAATGTAACTTTTTACTGGTTGGCCACCACTGGTGCGTCGATGTGTAGGTGTCCATGGGAGAGTGCCATTTAAGAGTTTTTCCTTACTTCTCCAGCAGTACATAGCATGTCTTGCTCATCTTAGATGGTTTGTGAGATAAGAATTAAGCAGCTAAACAGCAGCTTTTTTATAGGGTGAGGTTTCCAGGATTTGTTCAAAACAGCAGGCAACATTCTTGTGTAATTCCCATCTAGCTTTTTCTTCAGTCATTTCCTTTAGAGTCCAAATGTTGCAACCATACAGTAGTACTGACATGGCTACAGCATTTAGGATCAATGTCAATTCATTTTGGGATATAAATTGCAAGAAACTCTTGAAGCTAAATAAGCATATCAACATACAAATTCCCAGGCTAAACTTTTCCAATTAACTACAGCACTTAAATTGTTATATTAAAAGACTCAGACTTCAACATGACATAATCTTTTTTATAGAGTATCTCTTGTTAGATTAGAAAACAAATTATAACCAGAACAAAATTATCATAAATAAAATCAATTTCAGTATATATATATATATATATATATATATATATATAACCTTTGCTATTTTCAATCACTTATTTACTGGAGTTATCAATCTTGAGAGTTTTGATGATGAATTAGGATAAAAATTGAGCCAGTATCTTTTATGCATTTATAGCAGAAAGTACAAAACTATTAGTAGTTCTCTTCATCTGTTTCATAAATGACTAAGTTTGAATGGAACATTATTCTTGTCATTTGTTTCACACATTCTCAAGATGAAACCGATCGAGATAATGAACTAAGTTTTGATCAATTCATACATACAACTTCTCACAATGAAAACAAACACATGATATGCGCTAATGGAATGTTGCTCACCTATTGTTTCCTATTTTTGTCCCTCTCCCATTATCCTGCCATCTATCCAGGGCAATATCATGATACAACTGTGGAAAATTCAGTGCGCTCTCCAAACAAATGCTAAAAACATTTCTTAACAGGACAGGAAAAAAAAAGTTTGCTATTATGATCCTTGATTATAGCATTGAATGAGCTTAATATAATGAATTTATCATCTTTGGTAGGTGTACAGCACTAACCTAGTAGACCTTGAATATACAACCTCCAGTTCCACACAAAACAAAGCTTCCATGACATTTGGCCATATGAAACAAAATAAACAAAGAAATATTTGCACTTGTTTAATGGTCATAAAGCTTGATATGAAGTCACATCCTATTAAGAGAATTTGAATTATTCAAAAACTAACTGAATTGCAAAAACCATAAAACACTGACAGATTTTTCAAAAGAAAAGCTGCCAAAAAACATCAACTGAAGAGAACAGAACCTTTAAAAGTGTTTTGCTGGGTCTTAATGAAAATTGCCAGAGACAGATGAGATAAAGAGACAATAAGTTCACATAAGGAAAAGGGCAGACATAGGGGTCATCAAAAAAATTCAGACATGGGGGTCACAGAAAAAAGCAGACATGTGCATTACAGAAAAAAGTCAGATTCATGGTCACAAAAAAAATGACACTCACTTCATTATTAGTGTTTCAAGTTCCCTGTGAACCAGTCTCAAAAACAGCGAAACATGAAGTAGTATTCTCAAGTTGAGGAAGAAAAAATCCTATTGTTTTATAGATCACAGCCTACCTCCAAAGGAAGTGGGTGTGGTTACTAGCCCTGAAATTAAAGTCTTTTCTTGTACTCTGCCAGTTACTAACTTACTAACCCCTTTCAAAAATCCTAAACTCCTGTGGGACCATGTCTTGCACCCACCACAAGAGTCCCCATGATTAACCCTTAGTTTGTCAGTCATATAGCCTGGCACTAGATTCACTAAGAATGGGACGTGGCCATTACAGTACAAAAACTACCCACTTTAGAAGATATCAGTTCATCTCAAAATTTTATTATTTTGTTTGTTCAGTTTTGAAATTTCCCTTAAAGATAAAAAAATATCAAAAATGAAGATTTAATTTTCTATCTAATTTTAAGATTTAAATGAAAATGAGTACAGCTGAGAAACTTGTATAATAAAGTGATGATGTCTAGAAATCTAGACTACAGTCTAGATAAGTTAGTACCAATTTGAAAAAAAAATCATGAACCTGATCTCCATACATTTTTTAACAATTTTTTTTTTTTTTTGGCAAAACACTGGATAGTTCCAGTGTAGCAAACTCTATACTCACAAAACCTAGTTTAAGGTGAATTTTTCTTGTTCTCAAATTGAAAATTCATCTCAAAGGTAAAACTTGAGATTCATAGAACATCAAAAGAAATACAATGTCACATTTTCATGCTAAATCAAAAGAGGAATCTTACAAGTGTTTCAACTAATGGAAAAAACTATCAAATAATTGAATGCCAAAGAGACTATTTTGAAGAAATTTAAGATTTCATTTACTGTTAATTTCTGTCTTGGTAAATAGATTTAGTCTCAATGCTTTTGAATGCACTTAATCTGTTTAAGAGTATCTTCTTCATTTTTAAATTTTGTCCAGTCATTTCAGTTCGATATTGAAAAAAATCATGATAAAAAAGGAAATGAAAAGGAAATGAGGATACCTATAAAATAATGATAGCATTAAAATTTTAAGAAACAATCAACTTTTCATTTCTTTTCCTTTTTCAATGTTGATATGATTTTTAATTAGAAAATTATTTAATTATATTACTTAACATATCATATATTTGCCTTTAAGCTATTAAACTGATAACTTCTAAAACTTTTAGATGACTTTACTTTATCTAATATTTCTAGAACATATAACCACTGAAATCAAAATTTCAAATTGAAAAAAAATCTACACCTAAAATCATTTCCCATAAGCACAGGATAAAGATGATGAAAATAGACAGAGAAGACTATTTTGCCATCAGAGCCAGTAGAAAAAGATGCTTTTATTCTAGACTGGACCTTATTTTTTAAGTATATATATTAAATAAAAAGTTCAGGTTCTAACATAACAAACCTATTTGAGGTTATTGACAAAGACACCACCACCACTACCACTTCAGAAGATAGAAAGGCTTCTCACCTAAAGAACCAGCTACTTGAGGTGAAGTAGCTCATCGAATATATTTCATAGGCTTTTGTACACAGTAACTCTGTTACAACTCGGTTAACAAATTAAATCATTATTATTATTTACTAGTAGGGATACCTGGCAATGCCCATGTATTGTAAATTAACACCAGTAATGTAAAATTCTTTTTGATTTCTTTTAAATCAGAAAATAATTTGAGGGTGGACAATATTTATTACAATTTTCGATTAACATTTTTTTAAATCAACTTCATGTTTAAATAGAATATGTTCAAAAGGTATGACAACAGTGTATTTATAATGTACTAATTTTTTTTTTTTTGCAAAATTTTTCATATGAAAAAAAAGATTTTTTGCTTAGAATTGTTCAAATAGATAGAAAGTCTATGTTTAATCATCACTATTGCTTCAACTCTGAAATTAAAAAAGAAATAAAAAAGCTTTTAAAATATTTAATCATTAAAAAATAAAGAAAATCCAAAAAAAGTAAGACTACATTTTTTATTTGCTATATTTTCTAGTTTCTTAAATTGATAACATTTATATCAAAATTTAACACCATTTTTTTTTTTAATTTTTCATTTCAATAAAGGTATTTTATGTTCAAATGGATAAAAAGTTGAAATTTGTTTGTTTTTTTTTAAGTAAAGAAGAAAAGAAAGAGATTTTTTTTCTCAGAAAAATGTTTGTAATTTTTAGAAATGGCTCTTCTATTGGCCATATATTAAAAATGAATAAAAATAAACAACAATGGGCAAATTCAAAAACAATATTTGCATTTTTTTTATTACAATCTATCATTACAATTTTTAAAAAATCATTTTTAATTTCTTCTGATTCAGTTTTTTGCCACTTTATAGTAAGTAAATGATAAAGATAAAATCATAATAATTTTGTGGGTTTTTTATGATGAACTTTGTTTATATTGTAAGTATCAAAATGAATCTTCATTCAAGAATATCTTATTATATAACTGATTACAAACCGAAACAACTTTTAAAAAATATACTGGAAGTAAATGGCCATCACAGGAAAAAAAGCAACTCAGAATTGTTGTGCTGATTAATTTTATAAGTTCATTTATGGCTTTGCTATAAATTCCTGATACAATAAGAATAATACAGATTGAAAAGTAATCTTTTGTACCAAATCAAAGTTTTCTATGCCCGTTTGTTTGAGAGTCCATAGGCTTTAGACACACAGACTGATAGACATAATCAACTTTACTTAGTAGACAATTGTTTTAATTATTAATGGGATAATAATTTCATTGATGAAAAAAATCTTTGATCTATATAATACCATCAAAAATGTCATGGGTTAACTCATTTTTCAGTGTAAAGCAATAAAGCTTTTCTTCTTATCAACTTACAAATTCCAAAACTATTTCTGTCCATAATAGGTGTTACTTTTTGTGTACAGAATTTATAGATAAATGTTACTATTATTATAGGACATGGGTAGCAATACTTTTCTAAAAACAATAAAATAAAATAATATAAAGCATTAAATTATAATAGTAAAGAGATTTATAATTTTCTAAATTCTTAAAAATTCAGATATTAATGTAGACATCTTTAAAGCATTTTATAATTTGATTTCCTAAGATTTAGTTGTTTGATCTCTAATTATATGAAGAGTTGACTCTGAATTCTTTTTTTATTTCACCAACTATATGTTATTATCTTGTTTTATGCCTCTAAATTACTTACATTTGTACAATAAAGTAGATAACATATTATAGATAATAAATGGTTTTTAGTCATTGCCAACTGCTAGTCAAAAACAAAAATGATTATCTGTCACTCAGCAGGTCACAAAAAGAAGGCTAACTATAAAATAACTCTCAAACAAGATGTCAATCTTGTTGTGAGGTTTAATCATGCCGTAGGGAAGATAACTGATAAGACAAACTAGAAACATGTATAAACATAATACGAATAAATTTTACTATCAGGAACATATATAAATATAATACAAATTTATTTATTAAGACCTCTGTCATCTTCTTAAGATAATTGAACAAATCATAACATTATAACTATTTCAAAAGAAACCAATATTCTAATTGCCCAATTGAATTCTGCCTTGTTTTTGTGTACTGGGTATGACACTAAACTGCATCTGATAATGCGACTCCAGTTCTGGAGATCTGGGAAGTGCAGGATACCCTTTCATTGCCATTACTCTTACATTCACTCTGATCAGGAGTGGTAATAATTGTTAGGATCCCATCTTTGGATCAAATAGAACTGTTTGAAAATTATTGATATTAGATAAAATACTTGCTACCACATTACCATATGCAAAAAAAAAAACTCTTAGAAAACACCTACACCAAAAATGTAAATATCAAGGTACATTATTCCCTAATTTCTAGAAATAAAATAACCCTAGACAGGTTGACATGTAATTAAAACCAATCAATCAATTCTGCTTTCTTTTTTGTTATTCAAACAATGTTTCAGCAGATATATATTCCAACATTCTTCAGGTGTAATATAAGAAAATAATTTTGTCCTTTTCTTTATTTACTGTTACTCAATATTTTATATTCTATAGTTTAAGAATTTTAAGGATAAAATCAACTTTACCTTAGGAGTGTTTTAATTTAAATCTGTTAAATAACATTTTCTTTGAAACTTTTCATAGTTTATTTTGAATTTAAGTTATATATTATTATGCCTTGATCAAGGAAACCAGAAAAATCCAAAAATCTGAGTCACTCCAGCCAAAAAAGGGTCCTGTACTGATAGAGTGAATCAATATTTTCAAAGCCAAGTTATTAGCTAAATTTCTATTTTCATTTTTACCATTCAATCTATATGAGAAGTGCTAACTGCACTGACAAAAAAGGAAACTATAAATTTTTTTTTTTAATAATTAGACAACAGACATTGCACAGCTATATATAAACCATGTCTTACTGTGAGGAAAAAATGGTAAAAAATATGTAACTCAATAAAGTATTCTCCCCATTGAAACATTAGAAAATTTTAAACAGAATTTCAAGCTAAGATCTTTCATAGATCAACTTTAAGGGGCAAAAATACATACTACAGAGACATCAGATGGTTCTTCGCCTATTGTTTTGAGAAGGGTCATTATTTTCAAAGAAATTCAAGAAAATGTTGACTGTATCCCTAGGAGAGGGTTAGGCCCCTGTAAAAAAAAAAAGGTGTCCTGTGTATGATATTAAAATAAGCATACTACATGAACATCTACTTTGGGCAATATAACTCAATTACAAACTAACATACCATTATGAAGGTTGTTTCTTTTTTTTGTGGGGTGGATAAAAGTTATGGTCACAGCTACACAACATTTCAATCCTGAGCATACTAAATATCTCACAGGAACAATAGTTTTCAAAGGGTGATTTCTTTTGAAGACTATATATATACATATATATAAAATTAACTTAAATCGCGAGTTGGAATTCTTCTACTAAAGTTTCACCTTAACGGATCATCATATATATATATCTTGGTAGCAATTTTTTCTTTAAACAAGTAATAGATTGTTTAACTATTTTTCCAATTGTCACACAAGACTATGAATGTTTCATTGAAATTTGTGTAGAAATTATCCCAAGTTATTTTCCAGGGAACTTTGTATGTATATATATATATATATATATATTTACACACATTTTGAATAATAAAGATATAATTGGCTATATATAATATTTTCTTTTTGATAGAATGACATATCTACCCTATTTTCAGATATACAGTGTGACCACACACACATGTATATGTGCGTGTGTATGCATGTGTGCTCATACTGTATATCTGAAAATAGGATAAAGGCATGCATGATTATAATGTGTATCTGAAAATATATATATATATATATATATATATATATAAATATATATAAACACACACATGTACTGAAAATAGGATCACTATTTCAAGCTATCAAAAAGAAAACATTTATTTAAATGTTGATAAAAATCAAAAACTGTTATCCTATCTGCCTTGTTACCAAGATAAGACAAATAAGAAAAACAGTTACATAGAATAAGACTCATATTTGAAAGTTGTCAAAAAAAAGGAGTTTAACAAAAAATTATTTCATTACAAAAACTTCAACGGGATAGAGAAAGAAAGAAAGAAAAAAAGAGTGACATCACACATAAAAAAAAATAAATAAATTGAAAAAAATAAATTGAAAAAATTAAAAAAAATTTTTTTTAAACTAATTCTCATATGTAAAAGAAGTTAATCTGATATTTGGATTTCAAGTGAAAAAGATTGATGACAAAACCCTCATTATCAACAACATATTTTTTCTATAAGATGAAGCAAGAAAATAATGCAAAGTTAACAAAACTGGAACAAATACTCATGTTTGAAAAGTAAAGAGTTCTTAAAAAATTGCACAAAACATGTAAAACTACAGACCCTAATAAAAGTAATAGTACTAGTTATAAAGGATTTCAATGGGGACAAAAGCCTCATTCAGGACTTGAACTTGGGTCATCAATTCCATTTTCTATGATGATAATTATTATGCTAAGTGCACCTCCTATTATATTAAGCAAGCCTCCTGATTTTTAAAAGTAAAAATGGCACACCATAGTAAAACTTTTTATAACAGCCATAACATTAAAATATTCTTACATAAAACAATTTCCAACCTAATTTGCAACTTAATAATAACAATGTGGGGGTGGGGGGTCTGCATTTGCACTCACCTCAACTGTTATAATTTCTTAAGGATGATAATTACTGAATTATATTGTAAGTAAAGTTGGCGACTGTAGTCAAGAATGACCTGACGGCTCCCTTTTCGATAGCTTCTACACCAAGGTGTAGGGGAGGGCGCTACTTATTTCCCTGAATTGCTCTACTTTACTCTTGATCCTTACCTTATAACTCTGAGTGTTAAACAAGGTAGCATCAAGTACCATTTTTTGAGTCTTTGGTATGACTCGACCTGGGATTAAACACAGGTCTCCCGGTCCATTGGCGAACACTCTAACCATCATGCCAATGTCCGGTGTTACCACTATTTATTTATTAGCATTGATTATAATATATAACTTTAAAAAAAAGAATGAGATTCCACACCAAACTTAATAGCCATCAAAGCTTTTAAATGAGTAAATATTAGAAATAAAAATGTTTTCTAAAAACACACTTGTATTTAATAAATATTCAATTTTTAAGACAAAGTTTGGTTTGGTTTGTTTGGTTTTATAGCATATCAACCTTTGTAGGTTATTTAACGCCAAATCCATTTTTATGTAAATAATCTGTTCTATTGAAAACAGTTCAGTTTAGCATAAGTACACAGTTTAATTGTCAAAAACATTTCCATTTCAAAGTATTTAAGCAGTTATATGTAATAATTCAGTTAAGTGTAAATACAGTTTTAATGTCAAAAAACAGTTCTATTTGAAATAATTCAATTAAGCATAAGCACGCAGTTTAAGTGTAAGTACGGTTTAATTGTCAAAAACGTTTCTATTTCAAGCTATTCAGTTTACTCAATTCATTTTAGCATAAGTATGCTGTTAGTTCTATTTAACCCATAGATAAGGCCCTATCAGGTGCTACCACTCCGGGCCAGAGTGGACCTGGGAGTGATGGCAATGAAGGGGTACTCCGCATTCCCCAAAGCTCCAGAATTGCTGGAACCTCACCATCAGATTGTTTAGTGTCATATCCAGGACACTCGTTGGGGGGGGGGGGTCTTACCCCTCTGCAGAGAAGCAATCGGTGTATTCTACAGCCCCAGCTGACTGGGCATTTAAGACAAAGTAAGTATTTTTTGATATTTCTAATTTGCTAATGTTTCATAAACCAAATTTCTATCATAATTTTCTAATTATCTATCCTTTTAAACTTGGATTTATATCCTTTTTAATTCTATCTACTTTCTCACAAGCACATTTGTTCCATTTAATTGTTTTTTTTACATCATTCCTTGAACTGCTGTAAATAAAGAAAATTATTCAAATAAAAGAATGAAGCTTCATATTCTCTACCCAGAATATGATATCAGCATATTTAATGAAAAATATAATTTATGATTTAAAAAAAAAACAATTTAAACTATCATTTGTTTAGCTACTGCTTAGATATCCATGACTTGTATGCTGTAAACAACAGAGCAACAAAACTGATGTCAAATTCATTGTTCTAAATATCTAACTATTCACAGAAAATAATAGCACATAATTTTTTTTATTTTTTCACAATTAAAATTAAATCTTGATAAGCAAAAAAAATGACTTTTTTCTTTAATATACTTTTTGCTGTAATGAAAAACTATTTTACTACTTCAGCACCATTATAGTGAGAACAATTTCTTTGGGAAGACCATAAAATATTTGCTCCATCTTTCTTCTGTGTATGGAATTGAATGCCCAGGAGAAATCTTCCAATAGTAATGTTGCTTTGAGATTCTTTGCTAATACTCCTTTACTGATTAGATGGAGTATAAGAATCTGTGAAGTTGTGGAGCAATTCTTTTGAAGGCCATTCTGACTTTCCCTTTGAATATTCTCAATTTCAGGTCAGATATGATTGAGAAACAGAGCATAAGAATCCTTAGCAGCTATAACAGTAAGAGTTATACCACTGTAATTGCTACAGATTCTGATGTTGACTTTCTTGGGGAAGGGAAGGATGCAACCATTTCTCTATTGAGTTTTATTAATAAACTGTGTTGCATAAATGACTTCTTCAACCCTGTCACTGGTTTCTTGCAAGGAGATACATTAGAACCATATTTGTTTATTCTCTGGCTAGATAACATACTTCAAACATCCATAGATCTAATAAAAGAAAATGGTTTCACATTGAAAAAGGAAAGAAGCAGACAATATTCCACAAAAACTATCACAGACACAGACTATGCAAAAGACCCAGCACTACTCACAAATTCACCAACCAAAGCTGAATCCCTACTGCATAGTCTAGAGCAACCATTGGCCTCTATGTGAATGCAAGTGTTTTGAAAAAAAAACTGGGCTATCTCCCTTTAATGGCAAGCCTCTAAAATTAGTAGAATATTTCACATACCTTGGCAGTAACATCTCATCTACTGAAAGTGATATCAACATATACCTAGCAAAGGTATATTGACAGATTATCATATGAAAATATAATCTATCCAATGAAATAAAATGGAAATTCTTTCAAGCTGTAGCTGTGTTCACACTACTATATGGATGCCCCACATGGACACTAACAAAATGCACAGAGAAAAAGGTAGATGGGAACTACACAAGAATGATGTGCACTGTCTGAAACAAATTCTGAAAGCAACCTTAGCAAGATTAGCTGTACAGCCACCTGCCTTCCATTTCATAAACCATTCAAGTAAGATGTAGAATGTTAAGTATGCAAATTATCTCCCCTGATACTCTCAAGAAGAGAAGGCAATATTCGATGACCGGAAGTAAACAAACGGCCATATTGGTTTATGTGCGAGTGTAAGAAGACGGGTGTAAAAAAGGCATCTCCGTATGCAGAGTGTTAAAGTCTGAGTTCTTTGTTTTCAACAATGGTAGCAGAGCTAAAAGACACTATGGCTTCTAAGTATTTTCCTCCACCTGCATTGCTTAAAGATAAATACAGTACATGGCAGAAGGAAATGTTAATATGGGAACTAGCCACTTCACTGGATAAAACGAAAAGAGCCCTCATGGTGTTTTTGTCATTGGAAGGAACAGCAAGAGAGGCTGTTTTGGAATTAGACACTGCGGTTCTTAATTCTGAGGATGGAATGAAAAAGTTATATGAAAGACTGGATACACTTTTTCTGGAAGATATAAACCAGTCTGCCTTTCGAACATACGAAACATTTGAAAATTATCAGAGACTGCCTGGGACGTCATTAGAAGATTTTTTGATTGAATTTGGCTGACTTGTCACCAAATTAAAAGACTTTAACATTCTTTTACCAGAACCTGTACTCACATTCAGAGCACTAAAGAGTGCCAATATCACCCTGGATAACGAAAAATTGGTCAAAGCTACTGTCAGCGAATTAACACTATCTTCCATGTTGAAACAGTTACGGAAGATTATGCATGGACATTCTTCTAGCGATTCATCACCCAATACTTCACCTGTTGTGAAAAAAAAACGAAATGGATATTGTTAACTATACAGAAGATAACAAAATGGACCCTACAGCAGTATATTATGGCCGCTCCTCATATTGACGTGATTCGCATTTAAATAATTCGTGAGAAAAGATAAACTGCGCTGGAAGACGACAGGGATATAAGAATAAAACACGCTCCACGAACAAAAAGAAGTTAAATCCGCGAGACCGAACAGGTATGTTTTAATTGTGGCTGCAGGTTTCACTGGTCTTGTGATTGTCCTTATGGTCATAGTAGCAGGAATAAAGATGGTGTCGAAATAGAGGAAGATTTATCTGTGTCGCACGTGGTCTTAATGAGTCAGCAAAAACGTAAGAATGGCAGAGACATTTTTTTGGGCGAGACGCTTGGCTCTGCGGTTCTAGATAGTGGTGCATCCAGCACCGTTTGTGGAACAAAATGGTATAAATGTTTTCTTGAAACATTAACGGATGCACAAAAGAAAAAAATAGTAAAAATAAAAGGAGTGAGAACCTTTAAATTCGGCAATGGAAATAAACTGAACTCACTCTACAAGGTGATTCTACCATGTGTTATCGCTGATATTGAAGTCAGTATTATCACTGATGTGGTGAACTCTGACATACCACTCCTCCTGAGTAAAGACGCTATGAAGAGGGCTGGAACTTGCCTCAATTTTGAAGATGACACTGTTACGATGTTAAAAAAGAAAATTCCATTAAGCTGCACATCGTCTGGACATTACTACATTCCTATTACCAAATCTCTACCAAAAAAACCTAAGTTCAAACATATACCTTTTATTAAAGAAATCCCTTCTAAAAATACGGCAAAAAAATTTAAAATTGCAACAAAGTTACATAGACAATTTAGTCATCCTAGTAGTAAGAAATTATGTGACTTAGTTAAAAATGCAGGAGTGACAGATCCTGAATTTATAAAAATTTTGCAGACACTCCCAAATTCATGTGAACTATGCATTCGTTACAAAAAGACTGAACCCAAACCCATTGTTGGAAATTTTAATATGGCGTCGGAAACCAGTGGTTCAAATTCTGGGATTTCTAAAAAGTCTTTGAATAAGCCGGCACCCAAGGAAAGAAACAAGGCCAAGTGTACAAACAGAAAGCCATTAGCGCAGAGTCAGCTTGTTGATCTCAATAATCCTACATCAGCAAAAATCTGCAAGAATGGGATGAAATCATTACCTCCTCTAGAATGTAACTTTTTATCTCCTGATGTTCATAGAAGAGAAACAATTTGTACTCCAGGAAAAGGATCTATTTCTTATAGACAATATGCTGCTGAAGTTGATGACAAACTGAGTGAAATTATGAAAGAGAATCAGAATAAAGAGGATTCGGTTGCAAAAGTTATTTGCCATGCACAACATTCTGCAAAGAAGAAATTGCTTGGAAAAAGTCCAGGTTCAACTTGCAAGAAAAATCCTCATGTAATTGTTTCAGCTACAGAAATAAAATCCAATTCTTCTTTCTTCAACAAAGATGCAAATACAACTTTACTAAACAATATGAATGCCACACGGCTTCACTTTGATTCCAGTAACAGTGAAGAAGATTTAAATAGTAAAAGAAAAAAAGAGAGAGATGCTTGAAGGAAAAGAAATTGCAGAGATCTCTTGGGTACCAACTAACACACAAATTGCCCACCCCTTGACAAAGAAAGGAGCGCCTTCATTTAAGATCCTGGGGTTCATGTCTGAGCCGAAAGAGTC
Organism: Sepioteuthis lessoniana; assembly: GCA_963585895.1. Classification (NCBI taxonomy): domain Eukaryota; kingdom Metazoa; phylum Mollusca; class Cephalopoda; order Myopsida; family Loliginidae; genus Sepioteuthis; species Sepioteuthis lessoniana. The sequence continues at coordinate 82,625,123 of OY757916.1, read as the reverse complement.
CTCTGTTTAATGTTGTTACACTTTCCTATTTTCTTTTACAGAACTTATACCCTACAGAAATAAAAAGAAAAAGGGGGAAGAATTGTTAAGTATGCAAATTATCTCCCCTGATACTCTCAAGAAGAGAAGGCATTATTCGATGACCGGAAGTAAATAAACGGCCATATTGGTTTATGTGCGAGTGTAAGAAACGGGTGTGAAAAAGGCATCTCCGTATGCAGAGTGTTAAAGTCTGAGTTCTTTGTTTTTAACATAGAAGACAAGTGAGAAACTGCTGGAAAAGCAAGGACAAACTTATAAGCAATGTTCTCTTATGGACTCCAATACATGGACATGCCAGTGTTGACTGACCAACAAAGACTTACTTACATCAGCTCTGTACAGACACAGAATGCAACCGAGAAGACCTGAAAAAGTGATGGATAAAAGGGGTGGATGGTGAGAAAGAGTAAGGGAATTCTGTGCAGTAGGTATGACTGGATGATGATGACGACTACTATAGCAAGTAATAAAATTTCAAAGAAGTTAACATGAGTCTTATTCTATGCAATTACATTTATTTACTTGCAATAAAGAAGATAGGATTATAGTTTTTCAATTTTTAAATAAATTCTTCTGTTAGTTTGAATGAAATCGCTATCTTATTTTGAGCACCATAGAATTTCAACAAACATTATTTGTACATCAAGCTTCATCAAATAATTTCATGTTTTCTACATATCTGTTTAAAAAAGAATTTGAATAGAACTTTGCATAAAATAAGGTTTGTTGTGTTTTATGGCATATCAACCTTGGTAGGTTATTTAACACAAAATCCTGTTTATACAAATATAAGTGATTTGTATGCAATTGGTGTGGTTTGGTTTCCATTTTGTTGATAACATTTTTAAATGAACCTGAGCTCATTTTTTGGAACAGTTAAATGGTTTCAAGTATTTCTACTTTACATGAATTATTCTATTTACCATTAATCATTTGCTGGCACACAGTTAAAGGGTTTCTCTGGTTTGGTTATATGGCATATCAACCATTTTAGGTTATTTAATGCCAAATATATATGATCAATAAACACATTTTGTTAATAAGATTTTTAAACAAACCTAGCCACATTTTTTTTTGCATGCAATTAAATGGCTTCAAGTATTGCTATATAACAGTCACAATTTAACATAAGTCATTTGTTTGTGCACATTTAAATAATGATTAACTACTTTAAAAAATTATAATGATTGAGGTTTACACAAATGCAGACTCTCTCAATATTACTATCTATTTGCAGTCTCTGAGCTTTTTAGCAATAAAAATCTCACAACAATGTGTCAGAGTAATGGAGCTGCTATATTACTTTTCAACTGAGATAAATTTTGGCAGTCATTAAGTTCAATGGTGATTCACATTCTATTATTAGAATGAACAATTGCAAATCAGGGGAAGTACTCACTAATTAGTATCTATGTTATCTCTTCCAAGAAATCATAATGATTGGGGTGAGTACTGATGCTGACCAGGTATTATTATTATTATGTAGCAAATTAGATTAGAAATTATGTCATTCTCTAACTGCTCTGTAATTGGTGGTTAGAATATGTTAACTGATAGTCGTAGAGAGGAATAAGATCCCCCACACACACACCAAGAAAATACAATCCAGAGTATGAAACTCAACTGAATCCTTTAGTGAGGATCTGGTTCATGAGCTCTGAAAAGTATGGAGTCACTCCTTCATTGCCACTACTCTTAGGTTCACTCTGATCTAGAGTTGGAGTATCTATTAGGATCCCATATATGGGTCAAAACAGACCTGCTTGTATTAAATAGGAATACTTGAAACCCTATAACTATGTGCAAATAAATGACTATTACTAAACAAGAATCATTACTTATAACCATAGAAGTGTACAAATTATGAGCATTAAGAGTAGTTATTTGATGTTATAATTGTTTGAAAATTATTATTATCAAATAGGAATAGTTACTTCAAACAATATAAGTAAAGTTGGCACTCTTAGTTGAGGGTGACCCAAAGGCTCTCTTTTTAATAGCTACTATGCCAAGATGTAGGGGAGGGCACTACTCCATTCCCTGGATTGCTCCACTTTACCCTTGATCCTTATAGTGCTGAGTGCTAAGCAAGGTGGCATCAAGTACCATTTTTTGAGTTTCTGATATGGCTCAACCTGGAATTGAACCCTGGTCTCCTGGACCATTGGTAAACACTCTGCTCATTAGGCCAATGGCCCTGTTTCAAACAACGTAATTGCAAATTATTAGTATTAGATAAGTATACGTGAAAGTATGTGTTAGCAAATTATCTGTAGAGAAAATAGTTACTTGAAGCTAAATAAATTATTATTATTAATAACTTGAAACTATATAATTGCATAATATACTACAAAACAAACCAACCAATTATTCTCAAAGAGAATTTTAATTATATCGGGCCAGCAAAAATCTAGCTATAATGAGCCCTTTCTACTGTGTTACACTAGCATAAAAAGTTAGATAATAATGATATAGATTACTTATGATTATTTTAAAATTCCTTACTAATTAAATCAATTTGCTAATAAATTTGAGTTGGTATTTTTCCCCCTTTTTTTTTTTTAAAACTAAGATTCCCAGGGAAAAACAAACTGGATGCTATTCTCCAAAAAGGTTTCAATAACATAAAAAACAGTAGTTTTCCTCCCTAAATAAGAATCAATATACAGATAGTATAAAGACAAGCTCAAAATGTCTAAATGATTCAGCAGGAGGAGCAGAGATAATGTGGCTGCTCAGAAATATTTCAAAGAAGCTATAAGGTTTTAAAGGTTTTAAATATTCTCTTACATCCCCAAAACTATCAACTTCAACTAACGTCAACCACCTCTAAAAACAGATTATCACAAGTATCTTGTAGTGAGTATTATATCAAATTCTATCATTCTAATCCATTCCTCTAAGTTTATCATTTGTACAAATTTTATTCATCAACAAAATAAGAGAACAAAGATTTTCTTTTTTTTAATTTTTTCTTAATGCCAACATGGACCATGTAAAATACACTTATCATAAATTGTGACATAAAAATCAGCCTCAAAATTTTTGTTCAAAATTCTGGGTTATAACTATATCTGCTATCGACCACCAAACATACAGCTGGCTACTGAGATATTCCATTTACTGTTTACAGTAAATGCATCAACAGGTGGAAACAGTGTGTGATATAGTGTTAAAATAATACTTAATTTGTAATAGTGTTTTATCATTTTATATGACTTTCTGTGATAATTTGTTAAATATATTCACCAAACATGAGTTTACGTTGGAAATGTTTGTGGCAGTCGGCTGGAGTTATAGTAGGGTTTTTACAATTGTTAGGAGTACTGTTCCACTGGTTGACCATACTGTGGTAAAGATTTGGATTTTAGCCCTGCCATATAAATCAACCCCTAGTTTTGTAAAGATTTCTTCCAGCTTAAAAAAATCAACCTGAATGCTGCAATTTATGGTATATTGAAACTTTAACTGTTCAATATATATAAGCAATTAATTAGATCCTTTTAAGAGATGAAGTGAATATTCTCATAAAGCAATTCACTGGTGTTTAACCACTCGGCTGACAAGATATTATTTGAAAAAATTCCTTGTCCAGTAGAAAATATAAAATTAATATCCAAATTAAAGTGGTTAAGAACAAATAATATTCATTTTCTTTACCATCTCTATTACAAGGGGAAAAGAGTTACTAAAAATTTTTTGAACCAACCAAGAAGGGGATGGCTTAGAGTCATGTAACTTCCAAATGATTCCACATAATCATCTTGCAGTTCAACACAATCAGAATAATTCTCAAGATATTTTAACCCTTCCAAAAAATTCAACAAATATATTTTTTTAAAAAGTAGTCATTCTTGGTTGAGCCAAGAAGTTTTCAGCAACTCCTCATATAATGATCATATCTTTGTATATATGTTACTGTGACACAGCAAATATGACACATAATAATAATGAGATGTTTTGTTAGCACAAAATAATTAAAAGGCTCTTGAAAGATAAAGTAATTCTATATAGTTGTTGAAAAATGCATTAATGATAACGTAACAGTTTTCATCTAGTGTATTGAAATCAGCAACCTGAGTTCAAATACTGGATCAAACTGTTTGAGTTTCATTTTTCACTAATGACATTGAGAAAGGCATCAATCGATCTCTTCTCACCTAGTTATCAGTTTTACTCCACTTAAAAATTGACCTTAAGTCTCTTCATGCTTGTAGTGGAGGGATTGGGTCAATACATACTAATCACTTCAATTTCTCAAGGAAGATAATTATTAAATGCTAAAAAATGTTCTATTAATTTATTTGCAATTATAAATTTCATAGATAGGACAAGACTCAACATTGAGCTTAAAAGTTGCTGAAAGAGGTTTTTGAGCGACTGTTATTGAAATATACAGAATAGTTTACACACAAATATGAACCATAGGATTATTACAAATATTACTTGTACATATAGCAAAAATATAAAGCACAGTCAGATAATTTTATAAATGTTTTCTGTGTTTCTATTTCATGAAAAGATATATTAAAATTCAGCCAAGAAACCTCCATGGAAATGTAAACAATAATTCTATTTTAGAACAAGCAAAAACTGCACTTGGAGGGATAAAAATTTATTCCACAGACAGAAGGCATGGTAATTTTTCTGGTAACTGGGGTCACATAGGGAGCATTGAAAAGAAAGTACTATTTTTTTTTATGGGCAATGAAATGCAGATTTTCAATTTTTAAATGATGAAAGAGATTGAAAACATCACCTTAAATTTCCAAAGCAGAGCAGGAAGTTCTTGACTGGCTAAACCTTCAAGATGGTGCCACAGGTTTTAATCTGCAACCTTTAACCAAGGAAGCAGCCATCTTGATTCTTGGCTTTATTTTTCTTTCCTCACCAGCAATTGCAATTAAGGGCTATGCATGTTGAATGTCAAAAGAATGACATCCTATGTTTCCCATGCTCACCCCCCTCCATAACATAATTTAGGTTATCATTGGGAACTAGTGTTGTCGTTTCTGTTTTTGTTGCTCTTGTTGCTGCTACTGCCACTGTTCCACTGCTGTCATCACCATAAGTTTTTTCTCAAATCCAACCAATGCAATGTGTTGAATGTTTTGAGTTTTACTCATCCTTTTTTGTCTTTTATTTTCTCTCTTCATGGCAACACCTTTGCAGGAATATGGTTCCCATTTCACGAGCAGACTCCATTTTGTTTGTGTATGTTCAGCTGTACAACGCATTCGTGTCAGCTCAGAACACTTGCTCATCTCATAACGCCCAACCATTGGTCAGCAATATTTTGGGGTGGCAGGTTAAGAAATCCACATCTTGTTTCCATCTTTACAAACTTTCTCTTATCTTTGTCGGATCACTAGTATACAAGCAAGAACAACTTATTAGCAAAGTGCACCAAAAGAGATATAAAGCAGTTTTATGTCTCTATTTGTTTTATGAAAAACTCAAAGTATAGTGACATTTTCAACAAACTTTTGCAATCCAGCTGATGTAGGAGGATTTTTAAGGAATTTCCACTTATAAAATAAATTTAACCAAGTTCTCCAAGAATTCTGCATTTCCATTATTCAGGTTTGCTCATCAATATTTGAAGAAAATAAACACATCTAATTTAGATCTTAATTGATTTTAATGGTATGTTAACCTGTCAAGAGTTATTTTTGCTAAGAGGTTAGAGTATTGTATTCATTATATATTTATATTTACATTTTTTATGTAGCTATTTCTTTTTTTATGTACCAAGTTATGACATCAAGCATTCCAATCAAATATAAATAATTTGCATATTTGGTTTCAAGTAATTATTTCTATTTAATAGTCATTTTTTTTCACACACAATATTATGGTTTCAAGTAACTAAAAATAATCTTTTGTAAACAATTATAGCTACAAGGAACTATTCTTAATACAAATAATTCAGTTATATGGTATTAAGTATTCCAATTGAATAAAGATGATTTTCAAACAAATATATATAATCCATGGATGGGACCTTAACAGGTACTACCACTCCAGGTCAGTGTGAACCCAAAAGTAATGGTAATAAAGCAGTACTCTACACTCCCCAGATCTCAAGAACTAGACCCTCATTATCAGATGCAGTTTAGTATCAGAATCGGACAACTCTGTTTTGAGGGAGGGGGTCTTACTCCTATGCAGGAGGATACAGTCAGTGAATTCTAAGCCCAGTCAAAAAGGGAGTTTACATCTTGCGGGATTTTTTCTCTTAAATTGTCAGCACCCAAAACGTCCATAACAAGATAAATATTCAACCACTAGGTATATTTAGAATAATTGTCCAATCAAAAAATGTCTTGATTATTTGCAACTAGATGACTCAAATTGATTGGATTCTTATAATAACAATCCATAACACTTGATGTTTCTATTAAGAAAGTAGTGAAGGATTCTATTTAGTATTTCATACTTAACAGCTGTCCATGATTATACTGATGCTTCTATTTAGGAAAGAGCTAAGGTTTTGTTTGGTTTGGTTAGGTTTTATGGCATATCAACTATTGTAGGTAATTGAATGTCAAATCCTCTATTTCCATATACATTAAATATATATGATTTGTAAACACATTTAGTAGATAACATTTTTAAACTGCCTTGAGCATTTTTTTTTTTTTGCACTCAGTGAAATGGTTTCAAGTATTTCAGTTTAACATGAATAATTCTATTTACCATTACTCATTTGTTAGCACACATTCAAATGTGTATATATATATATATATATATCATTAAGAAAAAACAACAAACCGGTCACATTAGGATTATAAATTTATTTCCATCCTGTTATGCGTTTTTGAAAAATCTTTACCAGGAAAATTTAAATGTTCACTCTTGAATATTTTTTTTGTCCTGATAGAATTACTCCTAACTCCAATTTAACTGGACCAAATAATACGTATATATATATATATATATATATATATATGATTTGTAAGTGAATAGTTTGTAGGTAATTTCATTTTTAAATGAGTTAAAACTAATTTGTTTTCACACTAGTATTGCTATTGTTTCTGTGCAGTTAAATGGTTTCAGTTATTGCTATTTAACACTAATAATTCTCGTCAACATTACTCATTTATTTGCAGGCAGTGAAGTGGTTACAAGTATTGCAATTTAACCCTAATTATTCTATTCAACACAATTCATTGATTTGCATTCAGTCAAATGATTCCAGGTATTGTTGTGTAATACCAATAATTGAATTTACACACAGAGTTTCAAGTATTGCTATATAACACTAATAATTCTAGTCAACATTACTCATTTGTTGATACACACTTAAATAATTCCAAGTATTGCTATACATCACTAAAAATTCAATTAGACATCACTCGTTTGTTTACACACAGTGAAATGGTCAAAGAGTTCTTTTTCTGACAATTCAATTTAGCATAAATTATTTGTTTGCACACAGTTTAAATGTCAAAAAGTTTGATTTGACTCATAGATAGGAACCTATCAGGAGCTACCACTCCAGGCCAGAGTAGACCAGGTAACAATAGCAATGAAGGGGTACTCCATATTCCCTAAAGCTCCAGGACTGGAGCCTCACCATCATATTGTTTTATTCAGGACACTTATAGGAGGGGTCTTACTCCACAGTACTAATGCAGTGTATTCTATAGCCCAAGCCGATTAGGCTGGGAGTGAAGGATTCTAATTAGCATTTCATAGTTAACAACTGCTCATAATGATACTGCTGTTTCTATTTAGGAAGGAGTGAAGTATTCTGAATAGCATCTCATAATTATTTCTTTGAGATTGATATCTGGATGGTTAAAAAATGAGCTTTAGTATGTACATCGTCCCCATAAAATTACCATTCAGTTGTTAATTCAACAAAAAATTGTTTAATTTTCTTTTACAGAATTTTAAGCGCATTTTCCTAATAAAAATCTCGTCATGACATGCATTTTTTGTTGGATTACAACTCAATGTGTAAATATATATGAAATCAGGTACCTTAAATTCATGTACAGCTATCACATAATATTATTTCTTAATAATTCGATATCAGACAATACATGTATCTTTTTATAGGAAGGAAAGTTTGTGTACTGATTTAATCCTATTTACTCATCTTTAACAATATATATCCAAAAAGAAGAGCCAGCAGCCTACATCCTTTAATGTTATTGAAGCTACAAGTTTTACACTTGAATATCCCTCTCCTAAATAGATGCTTTAAGAAAAAAGAAAGATCCATCACTCCTAATTTCCTAATAATATCATACTCCTAGATTGATAATTTATCAAAATCTTGCTATGCATCCACGGCAAGAGTCTGCTAGATTATCTTTGATTCTACAGGTGAGTTCATCTGCTCTGTCAGGTGTTATTTTTCATCCTGATAGATGTGTAGCCACCATCTTCACCAGGTAAGTCTGATAGGGGAACTGTTGAAGTCACCTATCAGTTGACTATGTGACAGGTAGTACTGGGTCACATGATACCAGTAGCATTATTCAAGTCACATAGATAGATAGATAGATATCCATCGGGATATGATAAATGATTCTGGTAAAACTCATATCTTGTTTCAAAAAATATATTTGTAGACTCATAAGCAGAAAGTTAAAATCTATAAGTACAGCTTTTACAGCAACATCTACTTTGGTTATCCACTGTGTAGACTTCAAGAACTACATTACTGTCACCATCTTCAAGAGAGAAGGTATCTCTTTGCTTTTCACCATATAAACTCGTCTCCCATACCTTAATAGTATCTAGGGTGCCTTGTGAGGGATAATGGTTAGTGAGCTAGGTTAGCTGATCAATGTTAATGAATTCAATTCTCATTGTGCCTTATACATCAAGCCTTATACCAAATTAAGCTTACTAAATGATTACAATCATAAAAAGTTGGTGACCTTAGTCAAAGGTGACCTGAAGACTCCCTTTTCAATAGCAACTACACTAAGGTCTAGGGGAGAGCACTACTCCATTCCCTTACCTTATAATGTTGAGTGTTAAGCAAGGTGGCATCAAGTACAAAGTTTTTGGTATGACTCTACCTGGGATTGAACCCCAGTCTCCCAGACCATTGGCAAACACTCTACTCATTTGGCCAATGGTTCGTATCCACATAAATTCAGTCAATTTTCAAATAATTCTAAAATTTTTCAGCATGTATTTAGCCAATGTATTTCTGGAATATTCTATTAAAAAGGAGAGGTGGGGACAGAAGGTCAATGATAAACTTACTTGATAGATGAGATGATAAAAAAAAGTGTTGAAGAAAGCAGATATGAAAACGTTTATGCTGAACTTGACTTAAATTCACATCATAAAGTAAACAAAGACCTTCTATACAAACATGAAAAATGCGACACATCAGTTGGAAAGAAAGAAACCTTTGACAAAATTTCAGTTGAGGAAGAATCCAAAGTCTACATCAAATACACCCTAAGAAAAAGCATATCATAATACCAAAAACAACACATAGGGGGTGAGGAGTCAAACAATTTGATAAAAAAAAAAATAGAAAGAGAGGGAGAGAATCATAAGTATAAAGGAATCAAAGTAACCTAGAAATAAAAATATCAACAGAGAAAAAGTTTAAATAACCTTGGGATAGAATGAATATTTGATACATTAAACAACAACAGAATACACTAAGCTTTTTGGCAATTTTTTTTTCATTCTACAAGTGGGATTTGAACTCAGGACTCGGCCAATGTATTTACTATAATTAGTTGTTTATAACATGTAAGCATTTATAATATTCATCCCGAAATTTCAGCAATGAAATTCTAGAAAAAACATTCTCTCATGAATGATATGCATTCATTTTTAAAATCCGATCAATTTTTTTATCTACTTTATATTGACAAAGAATACAAATTTATATAGTTTATATAACAATTTATATCATATTCAAAGCAAAAACAAAGACATGTTCACACAAAAATCTAATAAAATTCTCAACAAACACACATTTAAGTAGATATTTCTCAGTAGCAGTATAGAACACAAGTGTTGGTTACACATTAGCTAGTTTGAACTCAAGATATAACTATGTTTCAGAAAATCAAAAACTTTGGAGTCCATAAACAGAATTTACAAATAAACAGCTTAGAACCCTATGATCTCTATAAGTCTGAGCTAACTGGTTAAATATTATAGTGACTGCTGCAGCTATTGTATTATGATTATTATTTTTTTATGCCTCCATGGGAATGTTTCCTTTTTATTATCTTCTCACATCAATATTTAAAAAAAGAAGAAAATAAATTTGCACAGAACATATTAATAGAATATCTATGGAGAGATCAAATTCTGTTTAGAAATTCATCTGATAGTTCCCCAAAATGCCCTCTTAAATTCTTTTTCTTACCATTATTTCTGAAATCATCTAATTTAATCTCAAAATTTTTCACAATACTGCTGTTTTTGATCTGATAAGGCAAGGTGTTCCAAAATATATTACTCTATTTTTAAAAAATCCAGTTGGTTAGTAGATTTAGTTTTCAAAATTTATCTTGACAGTAAATTCCCAAATTGGGTATTATCCTAAAATATGATACTGAATTGGATTTTTGTGAAATCTTTGAGATACACTTGTCATGATCACTTTTGCTTAATACCTGAATTTCATGAAGTTTTATACATTAAATATAAAAGCTATTATGAGAAAGAAATAATATAATTTTCCCAGATGTAAAAAAAATCTCTTTTAGACAAAATTTTATAGAATTTACCAAAGTATCAATAAACTTTCTTATATGTTTTTCCAGGGTAATGAACTTCAAGTATATATTTATGCAAGCCCTCTGTCACAGGCAGGATGTGACACAAGATCAATTTTTAAGCAGTGGAAAGCTGGTTTTCCTTCTCCTATACTGATTGTCAAGTCAAGGATAAAGAACCTAATCTGCCCTACTATTTACCAATAGGTGAAGATGGATTCATGCCTTTCTCAAGGATAATAGCATGAAGTGAAATGCAATCAGTTTTGTCCAGGATATGATCTTGGGTCATCAATTTCACTTCCAACAATGATCACTAGGATGATTTTTATTAAAGTAACACATAAAAAAATGCTCTAACATAGAATAAAGCAGTTTTAAGTCAAATTTGCAGTTTAATGATAATTTTGTGGAAGCATGCATTTGTGTTGATCATTTTTTTATGATTCAAATCCTTGAAAAAATGGAAATAACAATGTAATATAAATTAGAATCCTTCATTGTTTCCTAAATAGAGGCATCAGTATCTTTCTAGACTCCTGTTACAATGGGAAAACAACAGGTTCATGGGTCATCTCACTCATATATATATACATATGACTTTCCTAAATGTATATAAACATAGTTAAAGGGAGAATAGACAGATTTATAGATTTCCCAAGGACACATGAGGATCATTAAATAAGTTTCCAGACATTTTGTAAGGGCACTTTTATTGATAGTACACACATGAAACTCTAGTCCCCTTTGAAGTAATCTCCTCCAGCTGCAATGCACTTGTTGTACTGTTCCAGCAACTTCTGGAAGGCCCCATGGAAGTCTTCTTGTGTGAGCGTGTCAATGACCTTCCTCACAGCATCTTTCATCTCTTCAATTGTCTCATAACGACAGCCTCTGAGCTTAGGGAATAAGCAAAAGTCACAGATAGCAAGGTCTGGACTATAGGGACGGTGAGGAACTGTCTTGATGCCCATCTTGGTCAAATAGTCTGTGACAAGGATGGAGTTGTGGACTGGTACATTGTCCTGTTCAAAATGTCACTGAGCCGATTTGAAGAGTGCTGGCCTCTTCCGACAAAATCTTTTCCTGAACTCCCTTAAAACCTCAACATAGTAACCCTATCCCTAACTCTTTGACCAATCAACTCTGGTGTATTGACTTCCTTACTCCTCCCACACCACTCATCATCCCTCACAGACTCTCTGCCTTCCTTGAATCTCTTATGCCACTCAAAACCTGATGCTCAATTCATGCAAGATGCTCCAAAAGCAGTCTGAAGCATTCCATACATTTCTGTGGCATTTTTTCCAAGTTTAAAACAGAATTTTATTGCATATCGTTCTTCTAAAGTGTCCTCACGTCCAGATTGCATTTTTGAAATTCACCAGCTGTGACAATCAGGCTTTAGTAGGGTGTATTCCAATTACTGGTGTAGCTGTTCTTTTGAACCTGAAATCATAAAAATTGGTCAGTCATCTCATAAGATGTATAACAATAACACTGAATTTTCTCGAGTCTATGACAATTTTAAATGCCTGTACAAAAAGTCTGGAAACATATTGAATGCACCACGTATGCACAAAGTAAAATGCAAACAGCCTCATCCAGGATTTGAACTCTGTTCACAAGTTCCATTTCCTCTAGCAAAAACCATTATGCCAAGTGTGCTTCAAAATAAATTTATTTACTCAAAGCAAGGGGGGAAAAAACAGATGGATTCATCCCTTTCCCAAGGGTATTAGTGCAAAGTGAAACATAGTCTTGTCCAGGTCACCAAATCCATTATGTCAAGCAAGCCTGCACAAAAAAATTCATATGCAAATGTAACAACTATTATGCAACAGACGTAGTAATTACAAGATTGATATAGTAAGTAATTAGACAGATTATGTTAAAAAATTTATAGTCAACTAAGTTGAAAATCAACTTTAATAGTCCTAAAAGTCTTTAACTGGCATTGCTTCAGTTGGTTTGTCATGACCTGTTGCAAACATTAAAATTATTTTCAAATTTGAAAATATTTCTAACCAAATTTCTTATCAAATGAAATGTCATTAAATTGTTCAATTCTTATAAATGTAAACATTAACCCTAATATTCATAAGTAGAAAAAGAGAAATATTTATTATAATTAAAATTGTTTTTGATTAAATTCTTGACAAAGAAAATAGATTCTATTTTGTAAGAACATACCAATTTCCATGACAGTAACCCACGATTGAATGTTGTAAATAATAACCTACGTTAGTAATTCCCAAACTTATCTCTCCCATGATACAATTAATAACAACAAAGATAATTTGCTGTACTTTGTTGTATGTAGATTCAAAAACATATTTACACGAAGATATCTATTCATTTTATAAGTTAACCCAAATTTGTGAGGTTAATTGAACAAAATATGAGGGCATCAAACCTTAATGAAGTCATAACATCATGACTTCATTAAAAGTCTTCCAATATCCTATAAACTACAAGTAAACAAGTCACTAAACACAAAATCTCAAATATCTATTAAACATCATATTTTATAGAGTAAGTTTTAACAAGCATCATCTATATCTCCATTTAAGTATTTGTACATATCAAGAGGGTTCTATATAGTTTTATATCTGAAGCTAATAGCAATTCCGTATCTCCATCCACAAATATCAACCTAACAAAACTATTAACCATATAAAGGTAAATCTTCAAATTTCTTCATAGCTCATATAAAACTATATTTCACCATAGTTTTTTTTTCTTTGTTCAGAGTTTATTTGAAACAAAATTGTAGAATACAGTAATGCTTCGGAGCATAAAGACCCAGAATTTCTCTTTGTTTAAAGATATTAATTTCTATTTCTAAACCTCAAAGATACATAAATTTCCTGCTCATAAAAATAAATTAAAGATATTAGTAAATATCTTTTTAAATAGATAAATCCATGATTTGCGATCACAGAAAAGTATTCACTCACCGCCTTTGACCATTTTCTTCTTGCCACTAACTGGATGTTTCCATTGCGTTGATTTGGTGGCATGGCTACAAAGAAGAAGAAAAATATAGAAATATCAAGAATCCAAGCATTAAAAAGAAAACAATAGAGTTGAAGCTAAAGGAATCAAGTACTTTTTGTAAACACTAAATTACTAGAGGACAAAATACCAAAAATAAAACCATAATTTAAAAGTGCCCTGGGTATAACACAAAACAACATATATGAGTTCAAGTTCTGGAGTACTGGGGAGTCTGGAGTTACTTTTTTATTGCTATTACTCCCAGATCCACTCTGACTTGGAGTGGGAGTACTTATTAGAGCCTGATCTATACATCAAATAGAACTGCTTAAAAATTATTAGTACTAAATAAGAACACAAGAAGCCAGGTAACAGTTAATATTATTTGTATCGAGAATAGTTATTTACTCAGCTTAGATATAGCACAAAGCCAGAAATATAGGGCACCCAGAGAAAATTGAACTCTACACAAATGGTCTACTAATATAGCTTACTAACCATTACACCATATAAAGTGCCCTCATATAAATAATAGTTACTTGAAAATATAATTGTTTACAAATGATTGTTATTAAATGGGAATAGTTACTTGAAACTATAATTGCTTATAAATTATTAGTTTTAGATGGTTTGGTTTTATGGCATATCAACCATTGTAGGTTATTTAATGCCAAATCCATTTTTATACATATAAGTAAAAGTAAAGTAAGTAAAGTTGGTGAACATTGTCGAGGGTGACCTAAAAGCTCCCTTTTCGATAGCTACTACACCAAGGTGTAGGGGAGGGTGCTACTCCTTTCCCTGGATTTCTTCACTTTACCTTTGATCCATACCTTATAATGCTGAGTGTTAAGCAAGGAGGCATCAAGTACCATTTTTAAAGTCTTTGATATAACTCGACCTAGAGATTGAACCCAGGCCTCCCGGGCCATTGGCGAACACTCTAACCATTATGCCAATATAAACAGTTTTATTTCAAACTATTCAGTTTAAATGTCAAAAACAGTTCTATTTTAAACAATTCAGTTTTACAGTTTTTAATACCAAATCCATTTTTATACATATAAACAGTTCTATTTCAAACTATTCAGTTTAGCATAAGTATGCAGTTTAAATGTCAAAAACAGTTCTATTTTAAACAATTCAGTTTTACAGTTTAAATGTCAAACACTTCTATTTGACCCACAGATAGGACCCTATCAGGTGCTACTACTCTGGGCCAGAGAGGACCTGGTAGCAATGGCGATAATGGGGTACTCTGCATTCTCCAAAGCTCCAACTATACTGGAGCCTTACTATCAGATTGTTTAGTGTCATATCAAGGACATTCATTGGCGGAGTCTTACCCCACTGCAGAGATGCAGTCGGTGTATTCTGCAGCCCCAGTCAACTGGACCATAGTATTAGATAGGAATACTTGAAAACATGTAACTCTGTGCAAATTATTTGTATTAAGAATGGTTATTTAAAGCTATAATTGTTTACAAATCATTATTAGTTACTTGAGTTCATATAACTGCTAATGAAAAACAAAAACAAATAAGGGTTGAAATACCAAACAACCAACTAATGAGCAATTTAAAATTCATTAAAATATTCAGTTAGGAATACTATGGCTTTGCTTATATCTAGTTTTTATACAATGGGATAAATAGCTGATAAAAATCAAAAGAAATAAGAGCCTTGAAGAAAAATATGAAGAATTTGATGATATTACTACAAATTATCATTAAAGAATTGAAGAATGAGGAAATGAAATGCAGAAACCTAAAAATTATTAGCTGACATTGCAGAAAACATTAGATATCAAATATTCTGCCATACTGATCATTATCTTCATCATCATCAAGGTTTGCTGGATTCAATAATAAAATATTAAAATAGAATAAAAAATATCCTCTAATTATACTTCTGTCAAAAGTTAAACTATTGGTGCCAAAAGAAAGAATCAATCTCTTTTGGTACATTGATATCTCACTGGATAACATGAATTTTGGAGACCTCCCAAAATGAGCGATTTTATAATATCAATTCATGGGCTTAATAGAAAACAAATATTCAAAGAAAAGCCTATACTAGAAGTACATTTTCAACTAGATGTCTACTTTCTACAATTGAATAAAAACAAAAATTCAGTCCAGTCAATTTGATAGACACAAGTATGATTCTAATTTGTTAATGTTATATTTATATTGTAAATCAATCCACCCACTAAAAAGCTTTTGAATTTTGAAATTCTTGAAAAACGGAATACTAAAAAAAGGCTTCTATGTTCTTTAAGTTACCCCAGAAAGTTTGGTGACCATAGCACTAAATGTCCTTGAGTTATGTGACAAACAAAAAAAGTCATTTGGTGATTTATGGAAAGATGCCTCAAAACCCAAGAGAACTGGTTACTCAAAAAGCTCAAACAAGCTTGTCTACATTAGCTGAATGTGAAACACCTGTAGCTAATGTTATGCCAAGTATTAATACAAACTTTGTCATATTAGAATTAGCTGTCTCTATACACCAACTTGCTAGAAATCCCAACTGACAACTGCAACTGAGTTATTAAGTGTTAAAGACATTTTTAGCAAGTTCCATTTTTCTTACCAGACAAAACTTATCTCTAAATTTTACCAGTTTTAAGGTGACTCTAATTCAAACTTAATTTGTGAGCTATCAACACAAGTTGACCTCTCTATACTACATTTTACAGTATCTGGCCGAATGATCTCCCAGATTTTAAATTGCTGCTGTACTAGTTGCAGTGTGCAAGAGAGTAATGTGTCTTTGAGCAGCAACAGCTTTGTCATTTTAATTGAATTGGTGAACATCATGTACTTTATGATTAAAACTTACCATGTCACCTCATCTCACAATGTAACCACATGGCTGGCTTGCCTAACAGATCAACCCTTGTGATTACTTCCTTTAAGAGATGTGCTCTATATAAGAGCTATCATCATAGAAAATGGAATTAATGACCAGAGTTCAAACCCTGGACAAGGTTTTTTACATTTCACTTTGTGCTAATACCTTTAAAGAAAGGCATGAATCCATCTGTTTCCCCTCTAGCTATGTATAAATAGTAGAACAGACTGAGTTCTTTAGTCTTGGTAAGGCAACCAGTCTCGGAGAAGGAAAACTGAATTCAAACCAGCTTTACTCTGCTTAAAAAATGACCTTGTCTCAAATCTTGCTTGAAGTAGAGGAGTTGAGTAAATACATGATTCTTCTGAAGATGCCCAAAGTCTTCAAATGTACATAACAGACCAACAGAAAGATTTCATTTGTCATAAAATCAAGGCAATGACTTAAGCAAGCACAGCAGAACTTCAGGGCAAGGCTTTATGATCAGGAAAGAATGACAATGTCATCTTTAAAACAAAGAGATGATAATAACAAAAATGAAAAAAAACTGTTTTTTCTTAAAGTAAAATTAAATTTTGAATAGGAACTATGCAGCTTTTTTTTATTTATGTTCCAAAGTTAAGAGATCATTCTGCCAAACTTTGTACCATAATAATCCTATTCCTCTATATCATCTTATATCATTGGATTTCAGTTATTATCTATTTACCATTGCCTTAGAGATGTGAAGCTTAATGTAAATTTACATTTATTCTGCAGCTTTGTAAGAGATAAAAAAAGGACAAACTAACATTGGATGAAATGATTTCAGAAACAACAGTAAGAAAAAGAATTTAAAAGGAAATTTTTGGGAAGTATCAGATGAATTATTTAACAGAATTTGATCTGTACACATATTGTATTAATAATGTATATGTTCTAGGAAAAGAGTTCTTTTCAAAAGTTGATGTAAGAAAATAAAATGGGGTGATGCCCAAGAAGGCATAACAAATAAACAAATAATAATGATAATGTGGTGACATGTAAATATCTTAAGGAGTTGAATAACTGTTTTCCAACTAAAATTCAAAGCTTGTTTATTTGACAATGAAACTAAAAAATATTTTCAGCTGGATCTGAAGACTGTTCAGCTAGTCATTGTCATCACCTTTATTTTCTAAATATAGTTGCATTTCTATTAAGCATTTATGATTATCCCATACTCTAATGAGTAGGCATTTATCACTATTAATGACAATTTGTTCAAAGAATTAACCATCCTATCACTAAAAAAAATGTCTATTTGTTGTCTTGCAGTATCTGTTTCCAAAAATCTTAGTTTATGTCAGCTTGAAATAGTTCCTTGATTGATGGGTAGTTTTTTCATTGACTGATTTTAACAGTATATTTAGGGTTATTTTATGCCAAGAGGTTAGGGAATTGTATTTATTGTACATTCATATTTACGTTTTTTGTGTCATCATTTCATAAGTTTTTTTTGCACACAGTTATATGACATTAAGTACCCCTATTTAAAACAAATAAATTTGCACACATTTTTATGGTTTCAAATGAATATTAATAGGAATTCTTATTTGACTCATAGATTGAACCCTAACAAGTACTACCACTTCAGATCAGTGGACCTGGGAGTAATGGCAATAAAGGGAGTATTCATAACTCCCCAAAACTCCTGATGCAGTTTAATATCATACCCAGGATACCTTTTTGGGGGCAGTCTTACCTTTCTTCAATCGGCTCATTGGCCTAGTGAGTAGAGTGTTTGCCAATGGCCTGGGAGACCTGGGTTTAGTCGTAGGTATCATCATACCAAAGACTTTAAATATGGTACTTGTTGCGTTCTACACTTGATACCTCCTTGCTTAACTCTCAGCATTATAAGGTACGTATCAAGGGTGAAGGGAGCAATCTGGGGGGAAAAGTAGCGTCCTTCTCTACACCTTGGTGTAATAGCTATTGAAAAAGGAGGCTTTGGGTCACCCTCTACTACAGTCGCCAACTTTACCACTCCTCTTCAGGGAGTACAGTCGGCATATTCTGAGCCCTGCCAACAATCATATAAGCATAGATGATGAAAAGTTTTCAAACTATCCAAGAAAGAAATAGCATTTTTTTTATCTTTATTGATTTTGATTTTTTGAAGGGTTTAAGTAAATTTGAGAAACAATGTATCAAATACGTTGAACTGTAGTTGGTTGGGTTTTATGGTATATCTATCCTGGTAAGTTATTTAATGCCAAATCCTGTTTATATATATATATATATATATATATATATATATATATATATATATATACTAAATGCATATGATTTGTAAATGAATAGTTTGTTAGTAACATTATTTTTAAAAGAGCCAGAGCTCATTTGTTTACACACAAATGGTTTCAAGAATTGCTGTCAAATACTAATAGTGCAATTTGAACATGGCTAAATGGTTTCAAGTATAGTAAATGATAAAGTGATTCTATTTGATCCATACATAGAATCCTAATAGGTACTACCACTATGGTTCAGAGTGGTTCTGGGAGTAATAGCAATAAAGAGGTATCACACATTTCTCAAAGCTTTAGAACTGGAGCCTCATCATCAGATGGTTTAGTGTCATATCCAGGATTGAGCAGGGAGGTCTTATTCCCCAGCAGAGATCTAGTTGGTGTATTCTACAACCCCAATTGAGTAGGCTATAAACTGTGGAATATACAAAATAATAAGCATTATTTGTCTCTTAGTCATTCCCTTCTTGGTCAGGCTGAGAACTTTTTAGGACTTCTGTATAACAGTCATTGAGTTTTTAAAAAAATGAAATTAGATAATCAGTTTTGTCATCAGACATCTAAACTTTGAGTTTTATATGTGAAATTCAATACATGTACAACACAAATTCAGTAAAATGGAATATTCTGTTTTTACCTACAATTTTCATATTTCTCACTTGTTTAAAACAGTTTACTCTTAAAAGTATATCAATTCAATATATGTAAATAATCTGGGATTTGTTACTTGATGATTTATTTATGAAGTAATTTCCCTAGTATTCTGTGTCAAAGTATTAGTATAAAATGAGTGAACTCTTTGGTGTTAAGCATATTATTGCCCAGTATCATAAATGGTAAAAGCTAATGATAGGTTGGAGGCACAAAAAAAACATCATTTATGCATTGTGGGAAGCTAGCAAGATTCAAAATGAGATAGCTCTCCAGCTGGGATGTTCTCAGTCTGCTATCTCGAAGGTAACAACATGAACTGGTTCAAAATGGTTCAACTGCAGTTCCAAACCCAAAACAACAGCTAGAGATTCACCAATTGTGGTGAAATTTCCAAAGCTTTGAATGATAATGGTTTAGTTGTTTCTCAATCAACAGAGATTCCATCAGCTTGGATATGACAACAGGATACTGATTCAATATAGGCTAGTGATCATCAAAATTAGTCTGTTGATCAATGAAACAAGGTTATCTCCAGTGATGAATCAAGATTCCGTATTTCCTTCCTTGATCATGGCTACCGTGTTTGGAGAGAGTCGTATAAGAGATACCAAATGCATTAAAAAAACGTGTAAAATTCCCTCAATCAGAAATGATTTGGGGTTGCATGTCTGCCATTAGTATCTAAAAGGTTGATTAATTCTGTTATCTCTCAGGATGTCCTAGATCATCTCCTTATCCCACATATTGAGGAAAAGTTTGAAGACAATGAATTCATCTTTCAGCATAACTTTGATCCAACCCACATAGCAAAATCTACAAATGAATGGTTCAAGGAGAAGAGGATACCTGTTCTTGATTGGACTACAAATAGCCCAGATGCAAATCCAATAGGAAATTTATGAGGAATCCTCAGGAGGATATTAAGAAAATACTATCCATCAAATCTTAAAGAATTGAAGTGATTCACTTTTAAAGTGTAGGCATTGGGGTCACAGGAGATTGTGATTTAATCAGTTCATTACAACAACAAATTAAAAAAAATGTAAATGCAAGAGGCACTACAACATAGTCTTAAGTGTACTAATACAGTTTTTTGAATGTCTGTTAATTAAAAAATACATTTTCTTAATTTAAAAAAAAAAACAGATTTTTTTGTCTTTTTGTAACTTCAAATTTCAAAGAAAACATCGTCTGTCAGTGAAATACGAGCAGATCATTTTCATACGTTGAATTTAAATACTGTGCAGAGCAAACAGTCAAAATTTAAACAAATTCAGACAAGAAATATCAAAGTTATTTGCAAAAAACTGAATATTCCATTTCATTAAAATGGTATAGTATATTACACTGTCCATTTTTTTGCTTTTGACAAAACTACAGCCCAAATGCAAATGTATATTAAGCCTCATATCCCAGTAGGCAGAGGTATAAAAATAATAGACAAGGAATGATATAAGATAATATAGAGGGAGAGGATTATTATGATATAGTGTCTGGCAGAATACTCTCTTGGGTTTGGAACATATTATCAAAAATAATAAGAGCATTCAATTTACCCACAAGATGTCATAAAACTTTTCAATAGAAGATTATTAATTTCCCAGAGAGATTTTCCTTTACAAGAATCTCTGCTCATGAATGAATAAGAATGGGAAGGGCAGAGATAACAAAGAAGATGAAGAAGGCAAAGAGGAAGGAAGAGTAAGGATTCTACCAAGTGGGTCAGAATACAAAGAGCAAACATAGCAAATAAGATCTAGAAAAATGTCTTAAAATGATGATGACTGATATGACATGATAGAGCATTATTTGGCATTCAGAAAAAAGCTACTGAATAGGTTGATTTTAGTGCAGATATATATATATATAAAAGAGGCTAAAATAAGATTAATAAGAAACAATGACAAGTTCACTCTTTGACAAAAATAAACATACCACATCATACAGAAAAAAGTTTGTGTAAACAGATTGTTATATATATATATATATATATATATATATATATTTATTTATATATATTCATCTAAAGAAGATTATATTTACTTGTATAATATGAATTAATATAAAATAAGATTAAACTATAAGCATGCACATAATTAAATTTTTTTTTTACTTTATATATATATATATATATATATATATATATGTATATGTGTGTGCGTGTGTGTGTGCTGGCACAAAGTATATTGGAAAATATATATGCACAGTATTTTTATTCTAATAATGACATATAAACTTATGTAAAGAGCAGCCCACACTATTTTTATAAAATAGCTGAAATAAGTTTTAAAGTACAAAGTAAGTCACAGAATATATGTTTATGTGGGTGTATTAAAAACATTATATTGGATGAATTAAGGGACACACATATATATCATACAAGTATTAAAAATACAGATTATATATAAAAAGAATATCATGAGATATAACCCACTATTTTAAGCTTCAAAATTTCTTAATTGTTAGGTAAGTATGGGTGGTGAGCTTTGTGTAATTTAAAAAAAAAGACAATTACAGTTAGATGACCGACACTTAACTGATGAAGAAATCAGAAAACTTAACGTTGCAAGTTAAATGATTTTATTCTTTTAAATAATATTATATTGGCTCTGTGATACACTTGAACTTGGGCACTATCTTATTTTATTCTGTTAGAATTGCTGTTCTAGTTTTGAAATTGATATGATAGTTTTTATCTTTTTAAACAAATGGTAACAGTTGTCAAAATTTCTGAGACGAAGTGTGTTGATTTTTATCATTAAGGGTTTTCAGACTATTGTCTTCATCTTTATTGAAGGTTCCCGAGTTCGACAAACACCTGAAGAAGGCTGGAGGACATATCAGCCAAAACATTGTGGAAATAACAATAAAGATGAAGACAATAGTCTGAAAACCCTTAACGATAAAAATAGTAACAGTATTTGTTTTATATATATATATGGTTTGGTTTATTTAGTTTTATGGCATATCAACCATTGGTGGTTATTTAATGCCTAATACTTTTTATACATATATATTAAATACATATGATTTGTAAATACATAGTTTGTAGATAATATTTTAAGATGAGCCTGAGTTCATTTTATTTGCATACAGTTTAATGGTTTCAAGTATTTCTACCTAATGCAAATAATTCTATTTATTATGAATCATTTGTTTGCACACAGTTGTAATTTACTAAACTTTTTGTTTAGATGTGGCACATCCAATGAGACTTAAACTCACTCATGTTGGTTTGTTAGTCCAGCTTGCCAACCATTATAGCACCAGAGGTGGCTTTTTATTAGCACACAGTTAAATGGTTTTAAGTGTTGCTATGTAACAGTAAATATTTAATATCAGTCATTTTTTGCACACATTTAAAAGGATATACATGTATGATTTGTAAGTGATTAGTTTGTAGGTAATTTCATTTTTAAATATGTAACAATTAATTTCTTTGCATACTAGTATTGCTATTGTTTCCACATAGTTAAATAATTTCCATTATTGCTAACACTAATAATTATATTCAATGTCAATCATTTGCCTGCACACAGCTAAATAGTTCTAAGAATTGTTATGTATCACTAACAATTCTTATGCACAACTAAATAATCAAAAAGTTTTATCTCTAAAAATTCAATTCACCCACTTAGACACAGCTTAAATAGATAGGATCCTACCAGACGCTACCACTCTGAGCCAGAGTGGACCCAGGAGCAATGGCAATGAAGGGGCACTCCACACCCTCTAAAGCTCCAAGACCAGAGCACCATCATCAGATTATTTAATATCATATCCAGGACACTAATTGGGAGTGGTAGTCTTACCCCTCAGCAAGGATGCAGTCGGGGTATTTCACAGCCTCAGCAGGCTGGGCTGTATATATATGTATTGATTGATTGATACATTGGCCACTTTTCTCATTTTTCAATCTGACGATAGTACACACCATGGAACAGACTTCTATTGGTCATAATTTGATATTTTTCTAGGTTTTATACCTGCTCTGCTACAGTAGTGTTGAGAACTTTTTTCTTGCAAACATTTCTCACTTGTATATATATATATATATATATATATATATATATATATAAAGATGGTTGGTGTAGGTCCAAAAAAAGAAAAAGGATATATTTTAAAATAAGAAGGTCCACAAAGAGGTTTGTATTTTTTAAATTTATTTATTTTGTTCTTACATATAAGTAAGTAAAGTTAGCGACCATAGTCGAGGGCAACCCAAAGGCTCCCTTTTCAATAGTTACTACACCAAGGTGTAGGGGAGGATGCAACTCCTTTCCCTGGATTGCTCCACTTTACCCTTGATACATACCTTATATTGCTGAGCGTTAAGCAAGGAAGCATCAAGTACTATTTTTAAAGTCTTTGGTATGACGCGACCTGAGATTGAACCCAGGTCTCCCGACACACATTCTTATGCATGCAGATATATTAATGAATGAGTATTCATCTGTACACACAAACATGTATATAACAGCATATACCAAACATGAAATATAGTATAAATTTGTATAAACTCTTTAAAAAAAAACTTGTTATTTTAATAACACATCCATAAATACATTGCATATATGTGTGTATATGTAGGTTCACATGACTGTATTATAGTGACTTCCTCACCAA